>JAOBYE010358871.1:0-14797 GCA_025403585.1 Parazoanthus swiftii
GGAGGAGAGGGGGAGGAGAGAGGAGGAGAGGGGAAGGAGAGGGGGAGGAGAGGGGGAGGAGAGAGGAGGAGAGGGGGAGGAGAGAGGAGGAGAGGGGGAGGAGAGGGGGAGTAGAGGGGTAGACCTTGTCATTTCGTCAAGGCAGCAGTCCACATTCTGGTAACTTAAGACAAGTGTAATGTACATCAGTAGGCTTGATAAAACTGTGTCATCTTCACAGAATCTTCGTCACCCCCTCCAGCAACTGGATGGTAAGTAGCCTTGCTTTATGAACATTAACTATCCAGTTGCAATCAATTCTGGATGTAAAGATTGATGATGTGACAGGTCTCTGTAAAAGTTACTTTATTGTCAAATTATTCAGCAGAAAATTTTAAGCAACTTATTAATATAAGAAAAATTAAAAATACTTGCGAGTGCCTCCATCCAATATGTCAAGCCTCATTTGTATACTGTTCTGGATAGTATTTCACTTTTAAGAAATGTTATTATGCTTGCCCTATTTCTTCATGAGAGGTGTAAGCAATATCTTTTTTGTGTTGGTTTTTGTGTTTCGTGGTGGGTTGTCTTTCTTTACCCAATGTTTTAAATGCTTCAAATTATTTTGAGCTATAGCCCTTGCAATGCTTGAATGAAGTACATGTTTGTGCGTTTGAATTGTAGGCCAGACAGAGATGAAGAAGAAGCACCCTACACAGACCCAGAGTACTTGCACAATCATATAAGTAGTACAGAAAAACTACCAGAACCTTTGGAAAATTGGGATGCTGCAACAGAAGAAGATATTTCAAATAAAGAAAGCAGTAAAACAAAGGAAAAATTAAAAGTGGAGAGCAATGACATTGTACAGAATGAAGCACACATTCCATTGGTTTCTGACACAGGTAGTTATGATTATCACAAGTATAGCACAGGGCCGTAGCAAGCCTTGGAAAACTGGAGGGGCACTGCCAAGAGCTGAAGGTGTGAACCTTTTAGGGGGGTCCGGGGACATGCTTTCCCGGTAAATTGTCTAAAAATGTGTTTCCTGGGTTTTAAACACCATTTGAAAGAAAATCAGATTGTCTAAAACTAGTAAAATATGACAAGTTTTTCTCAAACTTGGAGCAATTTTCTGAGCTTGATACATTATTTTGACATATTTGACCCTGGGTTGGGGGGTTGCACGGGGCCCCCTGGCCCTACCCCTTGCTACGACCCTGTAGTAGAACACTTACAGTAAATAGGATGAAAAACAAGGAAGTTAGAGGATTCAAAAAAATTAAACTGAAGAGATAATTTTACGAAGTAGTAACATTTGTGTTGTACCATGTTACTTTGCAGGCTGGTGCGAGAACCCATCTGTTGCAGCTGTTCCCCTGATGTCACCGGCAGTAGAGTGAGTTACATGTAACATGCATTCTCCACTTTCAAACTAAGACTTTACATCACAAACATTACAGAAAATATATTAATAATACTTGTTTTTGTATATCGTTGTAAAGTTGCCTTTTATACAAAAGAGTCTATCTGTGTCTCTTTGTAGACTTAAAAGTTTTGATATAATACACATGATTATGTAGTAAAAATGAGCAGAGACTGTTGTTGAAGTTGTGAAATTTTGTTGATTTCTCTGATCTGTCAGTGAACAGAGTAACGTCTTTTGTACAGACACCTTTTCGTTTATTTTTTGTCATGTATAGCACTGACATTTTATTTGGTGTTTCAGCAATTCGACCATGTTCTGTGGAGATACTGGTCTTGTTAGTGGCTTGGGTTTGTCAAACTTGCATTTGAAGATTGCTGGGGAAGATGACCTGGGTGAGTCAATGTTTGGACAAGTCACTTTGCTGTCACCAATGCAAACCGATTAAAAACAGTTTATTTACTGCATTTCTATTTTCATTTTTACAGGTTTTGATCCCTGGAATGAATCGTCTAAAGGTCTTGCTGATCTGCTCAATCAAGAAGGTGTTGCACACAAACCATTCATGTACCCCTCGCCGTTCCCCTCCAACCTGCTGGGACCACAGCTGTTGTCAAATCCAACTACAAACTTCATGCCCTTTGGGAACACAAGAACAGCTTTCCAACAGCAACCTGCTCCTCCGCCTGCTTCAACACAATCAGTGAGTAACTTGACTTGATCATTGAATAAGTGAATCAATGAGTGGTGGGTGAATTTACGAAATGGTCGAAGTACAGCCCTCAGATTTGATTCTAATCTAAGTTGTCAGACAAATGAGGCGTACATGTACCTACGTAATTATGTGAAGAGTTCAGACCACCTATACCCACAAGGGGCTTAAATTAGACAGGTAGCCATTAAGTATGAGTTTCGAGAAAAAGTAAAACATCGGGTCGAAGATGGTCAATAATGAAGTAATAAATGGACAGAAGAAGGAGAAGTAGAAGAAGAACGAATGAATGGATGAGTGAGTGAATGAATGAATAAATGAATGAATAAATGAATGAGCTTTCGAATTTATGAATGAATTCACAAGTAAAAAACAAACAGATAAGTGGATAAAATTAATGTAAAAATCAAAGAATGAACCGAAGAGAAGGAATGAACTTTAGAACTAAGTTGTGAGGAACATGAATCAAGAACTAATTAATGAACAAGCTAAATACAATTACCTAAGGACAGCGGTTGCTGTTCTGTATATCGTTATCACGTGACGATGGTGTACCTTAAACGATATCATTTTTTATGTAGAACTTTTAAATCCAACACCGATATGGCCGAACAATCAGTTTTTGTCTTGCATCTCTTAAGACTAAGATTATGCAAGTCTTACGTTTACCAAAACCGACTGTGTTTTCTTCTGTTCCGTGTTCTCCAATCTGTAGGGAATTGACATGAGTAGTTGGCAGGATGGACTCAGGGCTTTGTTGCCAGATATCAACATCAGTTTCTCAGGTTTGTTCGCGGTATTTCATTGGTTCGCCGTTCGTCCTTTTACAATATGTTGCTTTTTGGGAGTTTCAAGGGCTTCATATAAAGATGCGGGAAAAAATCAAGTTAAGAACCATCTATATAACTAAACCCGTCATACAAAGACTTTCAATTTCAAATAAGTACACGTGCTTAATTCTGTCTTAGAGGGTTTGACAGTTCATAGTTTGCTATGCCTGGTAAACTTACCAACTTACTTATTTCGGTTTGGGTGTTAAAAGTAGATAAATGACAGATGTTGACAACCTGAATTTAAACAATTTTAATCCCAGTTCGCTCTCTGTTGATTTGAGCCCAAGTACCCGATTTACTCAAAAAGTTGTTACAACATGCTTAACTCATTCGTGCCAAAAAGTGCCAATTGGAAAGTTGCTTAATTCTCATTACTTGCTTCTATAAACCCAATTAATAATTTGGGAGAAATTTCCATTTTATCGAGGAGAGTTTGGACAATATGATCAATTCCTTTGTTCTCACAATCAATAAACTTCCTTTTATACTGATACTAAGAGAAGAAGACAGATTCTTTTCCCTAACTACCAGCTCTTTGTTTTTTTCCTTGAAGATGGTGTACTTAATAACCCACAGAAACCCAACTGGACAGGTTCAGTTCCACGCCCTCAGAGAAACCCTGAATGGACACACCCTCCGCCAGGTCTTGCTACTCACCAACACCCCCACGGTCAGGCAACTCCTCAACCCACACAACAGCCGCAACACCAACAAGGTGTGTATTGTATCCCAAAACCGGAACAATGTGCTCTGACATGAATTTGTTTTGTTAATCATAGAGTGCCAGCTAGAGAAAGGCTGTTAGCAATGGGCTGGGTTTGGACCAATCCCTGAATCCCATAAACCTTGTGACTACGGAGATCCTACAACAATTGTGGCTCCTTTCCCTGGTTTGGGGGGGGGGGGCTGGGGCGGGGGGTGGGCAGAAGCAACGTTGGTGATATGCAGTCATCAGGTCATCAGTCACTTCCTCTGATATTTGTTTTAAAAAACAAGGCGACATTTTTAAAAGAGGACTGGAAGAATCTAACTAAACGGTATCGTTATAGCCTAAGCGAATTATAACTAAGTAAGGGAAACGCTCATAACTATTCTTTCTATCTACGTGTGGTCCGCTTTCATTCCATGCATGAACTTACTGCACCTTACAGCTGAGGTTCAGCAGTACATCTGCTACTACTGAGAAATAAAATTATAGATTAGTCTAGGATGCGTTCAGGTCGCCTTGTAACGAAATAGGAATGTAGGTTATATAAACTTTGACCCCTTCGATCCAGCTTTACGGTGTGCTTCTTTCGAAACATGTTAACATAATCGTTTTAGTGTTTACCACTTCGAGAAGGTGTTTACAAATCTTCTTGAAATGTTTTCCTGTTCTGGAAATTAGCGCATCGAACACACCTACTGTAGTGAGCTGTTACAATTCATTATTTTATATGTTTTTTGTTTTGGTTATTGTTGATGTTGGTGTCGATGTTGTCGTTGTCATTTTTATTGCTTTTGTTTTGTTATCATAATTCTGTGTTAGGGTTCTTAACGTGGGTACTATTATGTAAGAAAGGGTCGACTGGGCTTGGAAAAAGTGTCCATTAATTGGGCTAATTTAACAGAAGAGGTACGAGTTTTGAGGTGGGACCTAATTATCTTCACTGGCCTGTCCTGCTAAAGACAGTCGTCGTTCAAAATTAAAGAAAGACCACGTGTGCGAGCCAGTTTTCGAAAACACACATAGTTTAACAGTAACTTTTCGTGTGTTGGAGAGTATAAATGTTTGATGATTTATCGTTAAATTTTAAAATTACCTTAAAGTCGATTGTTTTAGCAGGACGAGAATTGAGTAAAGTAAAAAATGAGTTCTTGGTAGATGAGATTGACTATAACATAAGCATTCTGTCTGTGTGTTACATATTTATGAGGGGTCATTCGTTTGGGGGAATAACTAAGGGAAATCCTCTTCGTCCCTGTCAGTTCGGCCTCCCCCGGGATTTGAGTCAAAGGAACCATTGCCAAACATCTCAGTGCTGGAAGATCCGAGTATTTTGTGGTCAAAAGTGAATACAGGTATAAGCTAGGGGCATTAGAGGCTATGAATACTTATTTGATTAATGTAACGGCGATCCTTTCGTGCGGCTTACATTAACCAGATTACCTGTAAATTGTTTCAAACTTACCTGATTTCGTTGTGGTTGAATTCTTCTCCTCAAAGACTAATACTCACGAGACATCACACTTCGTCACCTCGCATCCCATCGTATCTCGTCGCAACAATTACTATCATGCCGCATCGCTGACAACCTGTCACGTCACTTCACTTCAGTCGTTTCTAATAACATCATACTACTTCATATCATATTAACTCGTTCATTTTGTCTCCTTGCATAACTTCAAAAGACTTCAGTTCGTTTCTCTCTATATCGACTTGCTGTCCAATGTATCACATGCTTCACATTACATCGTATAATTTGCACTGATTATCATATTATTCCCACGCCGTGTTTATCGTCAATTCATTTCGCATGGGACCACTCACTCATGGACATCACTTACTTCATACACTGTTTCACAGCGCGTCAGTTCCACGTCACACCGTTTAACGTCACGCAATGCCGCAACTCAGCTCACTTCCTTCACAACACGTCACTTTGCGTTGCTTCAAGACTTCAGTTAACTGCTCATCACTGCACTTCTTCTAACGTCACTTCACATCATAAATCGTCTTCACATAACTTTATACGTCGTCACCAAAACAGGTCTTTTAGATATTTTCTCAGCATTTTGACATTTGCAATCACATGTGTTTATTTATTCATTCAATCACTGATACATATTTATTATTTGTTTGTTTGTTTGTTTTATATTTGTATATTTTATACATAATAGCATTTTGACATTTGCAACCACATTTATTTATTCATTCAATCATTTATATATTTATTTGTGTGTTTCTTTTATATTTGTATATTTTATACACAAAGTAAGACTTCATATTTGTCGTTATAACTTATGCGCGCTGCATGCACTTTACATCTCATCAAATCACTCGTGTTCACACCACATACTCAGCCTAATTTCGTATCACCTCGTATCTTTCACCTTGTCTCATTTTTGCTGCTCATCTTGGACATATTTAAAAACATCTGATTTCACAGTATCGTTACATCTGTTGTTCCCCGTTACACCTGCACAAGAAACATGTGGATTGCACACTTTTCGACTGAATAGCCTTTCCCTTTGTTATATCTCGTAAAGACAACTCTCCCAGAGTGAATGCTGTACGACCCAATGGATTCCCTGCTATGGCAAGAACCAGGCCTATGGTAAGGAGACCCCTTGCTGGTGTTTTGGTTTATTATTTGGCTCTTTCAAAACGGTGGACATGGTGTATTCGTGAATGCTGCGCGACCCAGTCGAAGCGTGGGTTGTCAAACAGGTCGAATCAGCTTAAAATGCATCATAAGAGAGCATCAACTCGGGTAGTTCAAACAACTGGATTTTGTTTAACCAATGTCTTAACCTTTTATCTGTAGTAGCTTGTGTTATAATACTCCAGATTTTGTACCAATTTCCAGCCATCATATATTGATTGTTACATTAGCCATAATGAGAACGAGAGATGCTGTTAGATAAAAATAAATAATCCCAACCTAACCAGCCGTAGGCAAACTTACAGTGACGTATTGTAAGAACGTGTCAGCTATTATTAATGCTATTGTCAAAGATCCAATAGGGTTTTTCGTGCAGAGAGCAGAGCCCAATAGTCCAGTTTCGTATTCGTAGTTGCCGCTGATTACAGTGACGGCAGACTCGTTTACTCAGCGTTAGCCTCGACTTGGTGTTGAATACGCATTAACACCAGCGAGAACGATTGGCCGCTAACAATACACAGAGTTGTAAATAGCTCGTTACTTCATTGGTATTTATGAATATTTAACACCAAGTTGAGACTAACGCTGAGTAAATGAGTCTGTAGACATTGTAACCTGCGGCAACTATGAATACGAAACTGGACTATAGTGCGAACTGATTATGAAACTCGGCCAGTTTCTTTGTTGTATGTTTTTGTTCTCTATTCCTTTTGTTTGTTGGCCTTAACCGTGCACAAAGCACAGAAGGTATTGAAATGCATATGAACAACCAAAGAGAAAAAACAGAACAACTTGCACGGTCACACTTTGTTCTTAAAAAATACAACGCAGCGTTGTACACTGCTTTTAAAGTTTGTTGAGTTTCACAACCAGTTGGAACATCAAGTCTGCACTAATCTTGGTAGACACTTTTCCGTAGTGAAACTCTATCTTGGCAAACGTACATTGTGTAGCTGGGTGTTACGCTCGTACATGCAATAAGTTTCTATTGAGCGACTTTGGTTCTTTGGCGGGGATTTTGTGTTGAGTGTGTAAACCACCATTGGCCGTATTTGCATTGCTAATAATTGCAAACACTTTGTAACGTAGTATTAAAATTAGAGTAGTAATTTCTAAACTTATTCTCGATAAAGAGCGGAAAGCTATGCTTTAACTTTAGTGCAGGAACAAGACGCTATTGTTAGAAGTCTGAAAGTCGGCTTTCAAATACACAGTGACGTTGAAGATCCTCTCATGTTTTGAAATGAATGAACGAATTGATTTGTATTAAAAATTGGCCAGGAATAATGCACAAACGTCAAATAATTTCCCTCGGGAAACGTTCCTAGTGTGTCAAAGACTAATGCGAACCTTTTCTGAAACAACTATGTGAACCTTGTTTGAAATAGCTAATTCAAATAATGTTGGACTATGAAGAGCGCGAAGAGGCTATTTGGCTGATCAGGAGGGCGCTTACCCTCTTATTTTGTTGTGATTAGGGAGATCGGGGGAAATTTGTAAAGGGAAAATTGTTAGAACACAATAAACACTGTTCTTAAGCGAGCGAGTGCCACTCCTCGGATTGCATACGAGCTGGCGTTCGTCCGTTATATATTAATTCCAAAATAGTCCAGTTTCGTATTCGTTATGACCGCTGATTACAATGACTACAGACTCGTTTACTCAGCGTTACCCTCGACTTGGTAATAAATATTCATAAATACCAATGTAGTAACGAGCTATTTACAACTCTGTGTATTGTTCTCGCTGGTATTTATGTATATTCAACACCAAGTCGAGGTTAAAGCTGAGTAAATGAGTCTGTCGTCATTGTAATAGCGGCAACTACGAATACCAAACTGGACTGTTCAATTTTAAACGTAGTCAAAATCATAAGAACTAAAAATTCCTACAAAGTCAACAACTTCTCCCACCCTCCAAATCGTCTCCAAAAATTTCAAAATATTTGTGAACCTGCATCAGCTATGTTTCTGTGTCGCTATGATTCAAAATTTTGATTCTCTCAACTGAAACCGAGATATCGGCTTAACATGACGTAGTTGTAAAAAGTTGAGCTCCCTGTAGTGTTAACAGTATGTTTGTCCTGATTACGCTGCTTATCTGTTGGAATAGAAACCACTTGTGTAACTGTTGAACTTGTTGTCTTCATCCAAGAGTTTGACTTACTTTACCTTTCACCCAGAAAGCTCAGCCAGGAGAGGCTATAGATATTGAGGGCATCCTAATGTCATCCAAGGTGCCGGGACAAGCTGGTAACGTGGCGCCTTTCAAGACTGGTCAACAAGTAATCTCGGGAGGTGCAGGCACAGGAAAGCAGCAACGGTCAGAGAGAATTAGTAGCGAAATAAATGCTAAGGATGTGTCTAAAGTCGCCGCACCAGGGCAGTTCAGCATACCATCTCATGCCAGCAAACACAGGTCTAAAGTGAGCGAACTATCGGAAATAAGGTTGGACGATCCCCCATACCCACATCCCCACCCTCCCCACCCTCCCCATCCTTCTCAGAGGAAGACATTGAGTAAGGGTCAGGGAGGGAACCCAGCTCAGGACAGTACAAAACCCAGTGATAAGACAAACCGTGATGAAACAGTTAAGAGGAGCAAAGAGAGTGATAGCCGCACTCGTAGTAAAAAGCAACAGACCTCCGTTCCAAGTAAGGACACCGGAAACAGAACCCAGGTGAGGGGAACAGCCAAGCAGTCACAGGAACAAGCCAAGAACACGAGCAACAGAAAACAAACAGAACATTCTAGAACAACTCCAGATGAGAGGGTCTCCTCTGACGAGAAAGGTACAAGCAAAGTTAATGTTGCACCCAAAATTTACACTGAGCCCCAGGCTCCGAGAAGCCATTCCTCACGGGGAGGGTCTAGACCCCAGTCAGCCCAGCCAAAAAAGGAGAATGGGCATCTAGGAAGACAAATACAAACAAATTCAAAAACGATTTCACAGAACACTCAGAAAGCCAAAGAAAATACCCATAATGAATCTGTGCTTTCCAGGAAAGGAATGACCAAACCTAAAATGTCTGGTAACCCTGGTAACATGAGTAATACCAGCGAAATGTTTGGGTCTAGCAGCGTGCCGCACGAGCTCGAACAGACCATCCAGAATTTGCTACGTAACGCAAGCTTCCACAGTAAAACCACGGAGCAGATCTCGAGTGAACTGCAGGCTTCCCTGAGCAAGTTGTACGGCCAGGACGGCAGTGGTCTGGTCAGCGGTACTAATGGCACTCCTGGTTCGATTGCTCAGCATGCGCAAGACCTTGAAGAGCTGACCCGCCGCGTGGAAAAAGCGCGCTATGAAGCTGAAAAAGCGGGAGCGAAGCTTGTGTCACTGCAAAAGAAAGAGTCGGCAAAGGGAAACAAAAGAAGGTGAAATACAGGCTCACAAAGGAATTTAATCGAAATTGACAACGATAATTCTCTGGCAACAACACTGTTACCTTTACATCTCTAACCTTAAAGCTGAAGTGGTCTTTATTAACCGTTTTTATGCTATGAGCGTTAAAATCGTCTGGATGGTTTTATTAGATGACCTTACACAACTTGGACGGGAACGTCAACGAGAACGTTACAAAATAATAAACTTAATTACAGAATATAATGACTTCACGTGGGAATGCAGCCAGCTGGCCACTCTTCCATGTCGTCTTTAGAAAGCAGAACGTAAAAAGCTCAATTCTGGAGTTTTATAGAGAATGTGAACAACAAAGTATTAATCATTTAAATTTTTGTGTGGCTTCAAAATTGAATTTTCTTATTTTTCATGTTCACACACCTTCACGCAAAATTTGAAAGTTACTAATGAATGATACAAACAAGAAAAGGGAAAACGGGAAATTAAAAATTCAGCGGCCTTCTTCGTTTGACGTTCCTGTCCTAGATGCGTAAAGTTCCTAATGAGTCAAAATTTCCTGAAGTGGGTCGTTCGGATGCGCTCAGCGAACATCCATTCGTCTGACGTAGGATGTCAAATTCGTCCTACGTAGGAGTAATAAAACTAAGACGTTAAAGTGAGGCTCGTGCCGTATATCTCGTTTGCTCTAACGAAAGGCAAATGCTTTAGATTTTGCATCCAGACATGTGGAAAAAAGGCATATTTAGATTTTTCGCAGGTAAATTAGTTTTTGAAGTGGTCTTCCTGACGCTAACGTTTTTCGTTTTCTTTTTGACGTCACAAGGCAACTTTTCGTCGTGGACAACCTTTTACCGTCGCAGACGACTTTTATGTCTAGCATAAATAACGGTGATTTTTACACTGTACTGTGATTTAAATGTGGTAAGTTGTTTGGGATATTTGTGCAGTATTTAACTTACCACATTTTAATCACTACATCTGTTCTTTAGTGCTGAGTGGCCAAACCTTACTGGTTTGTTACTTTGTAGTTTAGAAACCAGTCGGTTGAGTGAATTCAAACTCCAAGATAAAAAAAAATAGTAAGTAGTTGCGTTTGGCATGGCTTCCAGGCACTTGGTTTTGCCGCCATAACGAAGTACTAGAAATTTAAAATGAAAATCGGCCCTGGTCAGGTAATTTTCTTTTGTCAGAAGAATCCTCAGCTGAAAAGCACTTTTGCTGGCAAACGAAACTTTATTATTGCCTTGGTGATACGGGTTGTTAAAAATCCATTTTGGAAAATGACGTGAACGATAACAGCACCAGACCCCTCTCGTTCACTTTCACTGTGTTCACTAAAAGTGGAGCCTGGTGCTGCGGCATAACACGTCACTTTTCTTTGTGGTGACCCACTCAAATTGACCTAAGCTCTGTGAGCAGAGTTTTCGATTTTTAACTACAATTACGGACTGATGACAGTACTAAAGTTTAATATGAGAGTATAAGTGTTTTTCTGTCGAGGATCCTTTAAACAAGAGGTTCTGGTGTAAAATGCTAACTCCCCCCCCCCCCCCTCTCTTTTCATACCTCAAATTTTGCAACCATGATAAACTTAGTATGTAGTCTCCCAAAATGTCCGAGACTGGAGTTTCACACTGAGGTTAGTAGTTGGGCGATGACTGGCAGCTGTGTTTTGTAACTTTTGGCCACAGTGACAGCTCGAACTTCGTTAGCTTGCATTCAAGAAGTCTATTCGCACTGTAAGCAATGAGTAGGAAATCAATCAAGCGAAGAATCGGAGGTGTTCCCTCCACAAAGTCTGAATGCTAACTGAACGTGTGAAGCCCGGGGGGCGCTCTTTTTATACCGGAACCTCTTGTTTAAGATGTGTCTCTCTTGCATTACAATGCTGTGTCAGTGATTTGCCATTCGTCCTGTGGCTGTCCATACGGTCTTTGTATTTGCTGACGAGTTCTTGCAGTGCAATGTCTGTCGGTAGAGTGGAATTCCTATCGTTACTGCAAGCGATGCTTAATCCGACGAAAAGTATAATTCTTTTTTGGTGTGTTACTTTTTATTTTGTTTTTTAATTTGTTGGGACGTTAATGGACGTTTCATAATTCTTCGATGGAGAGTTGCTATTTAAACAAATACGGCAACAGGTTGTTCAATCTTTGCTGTAAATGATGACCTTTTATCAAGAGATAAAAAGTGGCTGAAAATTACTGCTCGTTTTAATTTTTCACAGTTCAGCTCAAACAAACATTTTGTCATTTTATTCTTTCAAGTAGTTTCCGTTCATTTCAGTCCCACAAATTCGGAGGCTGAAAAGTAAATAACCTTGATTCAGCCGAAGGTTTCCGGTTTGTGTGATAAAGAAATTTTGTCGGCTCAACGTTCAAACCTTTAAGCTTTCAGGCTGTTGACCTATTAATTTTCTGTAGTCTTAACCACATGTTTCCCAACACATGGTCAGTTTCTTGGGGTGTTATCTCGATATACTGTACTGTACTGCTGCAGGAATTGGGCTGATACTGGCCGGTAACGACCATGGACAACTCTTGGCTGCGCGAAGGCTGTGCCTTTTTGCTGCGTACGGCACGACCTTCAGTTGATCACATGACGGCTGTCGGTCGTGTCAGTGGGTTGAACTTGAAGGGGGTATATCTGTATGAGTGAAATACAAAGTAAATCGATCTAGTCACCGTAATGTCGACCAACGAGCGTGATTCAGTACGAGTCGCGTTTGTGGAGTCGTTCATTCAAAAGTAGAATTAAAATTATCAGATGCAAATTTAAAAAAACGCGTGTGTGGTTTTATTGAGAGTGGAGAGCCGGGAAAGGTAGCAATGCTTAGCTAGATCCGTACTGCCACTCTTTCCAATCTTGGGAGAGTGCTCTTTGCACGTGAAGAAGAATTTGGTCGACGGGAATGCTTTTCGAGCTGAAGTCACCATTTTAACGGAGTTGGAAGCTGCAATCGTACGAGAATATCCAAATTCTCCGTTTGCTTCAAAATGTCATCTCAGTTCTGTCCCTATAGAAAATTTAACTTGGCCTTCAGCCATTACGTTACATTTCTCAAAATTACGAGTATACAAAATATCGTGATCGAAAGATGGAGAGAATTGCGAGACTTTGCATGGAACTAGTGAACACTCGTCAAAATCGGACAAAGAAGCGGCATTTTTTTCCGGCACAAAAGAATAGGGAGTGCAACTTGTCAATATTGTTGGGGCGATTTATCATTCACCACTGGTGAACCCAGTCAGACTGCGGTGCGTCGGTCGCAATGTGAGCTCTTAGACCGAGGTAGAGCCGCAGTTTTATATAGAAAAGGTAACTTGCGAGGGTAACACGCACGACAGTAACTAACTGATAAACTTGTGGCCTCTGTGCGCACTTTACCTCCCTCTGTCAGTGCTCCATTTTAGGGGTAATTAAAGCTAAAGCTGCACGGAGCAGAAGAAAGTCGAACACGTTGGAGTCACCGAGAATCGAACCAAGCACCTCCAGCTCCGAAGGCGGCGCACTAACCAACTGGGTTACGGTCGCTTCGGAGAGAGTGTACCAAATGGCTCCAAGGCTTTCAGTCAAACGAGCTAACGCAAGAATGTGAAAGCTTTTTGAGGTAAGAACCTCACGACTGACGTCAAAGGGTTCCCTGAGAGGAATACAAATGATGTTGCAGTGAATCCACGTTCTATCGCCGAGGATTGGTTTGGTGCATACTTCCAGTCATACTCTACAAAATTTACTTCAGTTATGGGGGGTGAACGGACGTCATTAACATGCTTGACCGCTGGTTAACGTCTGGTATACTGACCTAAAAGTTTAACTTTTCTCTCATAACTTATGCAAATTTTCCAATCTATGAGTACGATGGTGCAACGTACCAATATTGTGGGGGCGATTCTTCGCCTTCGCCACTGGCGAACCCAGTCTGACGTCAGTCGGTTCCTCTTTCCTCCGCAGAGGTTACCTGTGGTTAAGCGAGGGCAGCGAACATATTAAAGGACTGGGAAAGAAAAAGGTGAGCGCGCGCGGGGAGTCACGGGAAGGTGGAAGGAAGAGAAGGGAACGCTTCGCCCCTCCCATGACTCCCCGCGCGCCCTCTTCTCGAAGTCTGCGGAGGAGAGAGAGTCGGTTCTGTTAGGTGGTTCTTACGGCTAGGTAGAACCGCTTTTCGGCAATACTTTTTTCTGAGAACGTGACACGAAAAATCCGACTGAGCCTGATAATGATTTTAATTCAGCCCGTGTATCTTCTTTATTACAGTTTTGGGTGTCCCAGCCTTCACTTTCTCAGAAAAAACAAGAGGATGTGGTGATTTACACCTGAATCTTCTTTTACTGCCCACGTGGTGCGAACGTTTCGCCCAATATTCGCCTGGCCGAAAATGTGGGACTTGAATGCGCTTCCCAGCAATATTGAGGAGGTTTGATTGGGTCACTGCCAAGGTCTTCTTAATACTAATTTCTTTTGTTTATATGAAAACCGTTTTGCCATCGTGGTTTGGTCCCACAGTTTGTCACCCACTGTTCTCGCTACAAACTTATGCAAAATCGCTGCCAACAAAACATCCTACCATAACACCCACGAAATGGTTGCGCGAATGTTGCCGGATCAATTCAAATGCTAGCACTGTTTCAAAGAGGCTTTTTGACCGAGGGATTTTATTTATCTTTTCTTTTTTTTTGCAAATTTGTTCCATCCTCCACTGTCATCAATTCAATGGATAAATGAATAAACTTTCATAAACACCCACACAAAACATTTCAACCTCCCCCCCCCCCCTGTGACAAACCTTTATAACCGCAACCGGAAGTGTTAAGTACACGTTCACGCGCCTGCGCTGCACCACGCGAATTCAACGACATCAAACATGGCGAACAGAACAAGGGAAGGGGTAACGTGCACTAAATAACTCTTATTGTAACAAATCAACAAAAGGTATATCCAAAGTCCTACAATCTGATTGGTTGAACTATTCATTGGGTAATATCAATACACATCATGTGATTGAAAACGTTCAAAGTAGCGACAACATCGTTTCGTTGACGGGTGCCATACATAGGAACAGACGTAAATCTTGTTCAACCTGCTGTAAAACAGGGCTGTAGGTAAGACCTCCCCCCT
>JAOBYE010358982.1:0-14794 GCA_025403585.1 Parazoanthus swiftii
GTCCCTATGAATGACTTTAACTAAAATTCTAAGTTTCTTTACTTGGACAAAGAGTGAATATCAAATAAAAAATAAAACAAAATATAAAAATAAAAACCGCCCGCCCGACCTTGAATTGTTAGCAGAAAGGATGCTAACCAACTAATATTTTTTATTTGGCCTTATTTCAGAAGTTTAGAGTTTTTTTTATCAACTATTAAATTATATATTTAAACTTAACCAGCTGTTTAAAAGATTTTGTAAAAACACTAGAATTAGTAGGGGTTGGTAATCACAAATATTTTTGCTAGTTATGACACTTGGTAGTCTTCAGTACCAAAGCTACCATTTTTTTGAAAGTATCACATTGTTTTCATTCCATATTTTGTGAGCACAAGAACATTTTAAATCTTGAAAAAACTATTAATAACATGAGTTATGTAAGGTTCACTCTTGGCTTTGTGCCAATAGGTTATCTTTGAATATTGATAAGTCCAATTTTGTTATTTTTCATCCACCTCAAAAGAATGTGCAAGGGCGTAAACTTAATCTTAAGATAAATGACCAGCAGTTGAATAGAGAATTCTTTATTGAATACCTGGGAGTTATGATTGATTCCAATTTGAATTTGAAAAAACATGCTGAATCTGTTGTTAAAAAGATTCGAAGAAGTGTTGGAATCCTCTGCAAAATCCGCTATTATGTTTCCATTGAAATCCTAATGAATTTATATTATGCTTTAGTGTATCCATTTATTATGTATGGTTTGATTGTCTGGGGAAATACTTATGAAACTACAATCAAAGCAGTAATTGTTACTCAAAAAAAGGCAGTACGTGTAATTACATTTTCAAATTTTTACCAACATTCCAGTCCATTGTTCAAAGCTTTGAATATAGTCAAGTTTCCTGATCTTGTCACATATCTTATTGCTATCTATATGACTGTATAAATTTCACAATCAGTTACTTCCTGGTGTATTTGTATCATTTTTTACCAAAGTAGATACTGTTCATAGTTATAATACCATTCAGACATTCTGCAAAACTAACATATTATCTACCAAAAGCTAGAACAAATTATGGGAAATTCAATATTCGATTTCAAGGTCCAAAAATTTGGAATGCAATTGATGATGAAACCAAAAAATTGTCAATGTCTTTGTTCAAGAAGAGGTTGAAACAGGGATTTATTGAAGCCTATTAATTCGGTCTGGTACATAATTTCAACAGGATAATATTTACAGTGTTTTTGCAGACTGTTCTGTTTTTCTGTGCACAATATAGATTTAATATAAATAACTACTTTCAATTGTTATTCTATTTTTGGTATCTATTATCTGAGTATCTGAATATGTTCCGTCTTCTGTTCATGTGTGGGTGTGCATGTGTGGGTGTGTCACCGACCATATTTTGCAAGCTGTGAGTGCAACTGGCGATCCGGCACTTTTAACCCTTTGGTTATTACGGGTCGCCAGTGACCTTCCTTCTTTTATTAATTGTAAAATACATGTAACTTATAAGCAAAAAAGGGAAATAAAAGTGGTTGTTGTTGTCGTTGTTGTGCAAAGGATTTTTTTGTAGGAACCAACTGCCTTATCTCTTCATTTGATCCAAAACTTTTAATAATACTTTGAAAAAATTAGAAATCTTAAAAATCTATTTGGAAATAAACGTCAAAAAAATTGATGAAAAGATGGTAAACAGTTTCAAAGTCAATTCATCTCTTGTAATTGACATCACAATGTATTCCATCTAAATCAGACAAAGAAAGAAAAAGCAAGGTGGCAGCAACACAGAAGGTTCTCAACATCGTGTTTGTTGTGATACTGGTAAGAAACAATGCAACTAAGATCCCTTATACTAGTTCCAGAATGATCACAGCCTTGGGGACCCCACTCTAGTATCCTCATCGGTGTTCTCACTTCTTCTGAAAATCAGGGGTCCTTACATGTAGGACCCCCCGTCATTGTAATTAGGTGAAGAAGTTTGAAACTTGTGCACATGTTTTGTGTATCAGATTCACATTGTGAGGGGTTAATGGGAACCCTGCGCATGATGGTGAGGAGAGGGGGAATCTGAAGGGTTTTTTGGGCTTTGAAGTGTTCTGAAGGGATAATTTTGAGTCCATGAAATGTGCTGGGAGTTTTTAGGTAACAAAACGAAGCAAGTCGAGGGACATATGGGTATTGTGTGCTTTGCTCATTTAAGACTGAGCACTTTCAATTGTGTGATGTTGAATTAAGACACATCAAAACCATGGACATTCAGTTGCAATCAAGGCTTGTTGATATAATTTTATAATAACAGCACAGAGGGCACAGGACAGCTATAAGTATTGGCCCTAATAAAAAAATAGCCAGTTAGTCATGAATATGAACTTTCTCCGCTCTTCTTTCAGAAACATTTTTAAATTAAACTGGAGTTTTTTTTATCATTTTCAGCTGGTTTTCCACATCTCTGTAGTGATCAAATACCGGAAGCAGCCAGTCGCAATGTTGCCAAATGAGTGGATTGGATCTGTAGGGTTTATCGGTAGAGTTATTGCCTTCCCTACAGGGATTCCTGGTGAGTAATACTGACAGACCTTTGGTAAATATTATTAATAGCAAATTATCAATTATTGTTTTTGGTGCTACTATTATAATAATATGTGTTTATCTTGCACTGTCAATATCAACCACTCGTGTTCGATTATTGTCAATCATGGTCTGTTGGTTGGTTAGACCATACAAGCATGTAGTTGATTGTGGAACCTTGATCCATTGACAATAAGCCACTAGAAATGTCTACTTTTGCTTGATTGGCTCGTATTAAAGTGACAATCCTTCCATTCTGGTGATGCAACATGTACTGGTCAGTGTTGCAACTTGTACATCCAGCAAATTTACTTTTAATAAGTCTGTAATAATTGTCTTTTTCCAGGAGCCATTGGTCTTCCATGTTGGATGATTCTCTGCAACAAAGTGATTTCAAGATTGCTTTATTAGTTTGAGCTTGTTTTGAGATGGAGTCTTGTCTCTACTGAAGCAGTAGAGCTGACTGATTCTACCCATGACCGTTCCCATCTGGCCTGGTAGCTCAGTTGTAGAAAAATTTGGTGATCTGTTCCAAAGGTCTTGGGTTCGAATCCTACCAGGGTCAGAGATTTTTTCTCTTTCTCCGCGTTGGCCCATTTCTTTTCTAAGGCTTTCACTCATAAGATACATTACTTGGGATTTTTGTAGAGCACTTTATCTTATCACATTTTTCGTCTTTATATCTGATTTTTAACTAGTCTGAGTAGTACAATCATGCAAGAATAACCAATCAGCATTTTTTTTTTCAAATAAAAGTCAGAATTGATTGAAATACAGACACCACCACCCAGATGAGTGCCTCTCAATAATGCAGAACTTGAATAATTTTCACATATCTCGAATGACCCTACTTAAAAATACTTGCGTGTTTCCCTTAAAAAATTGCTCTGGCATCTATGATGTCAAATGTAAATATTGCACAGTTAAACCAAATTGAGTGGAGTTATTGAGTATGTACAGTATAGGCATTTTAAAAAGGATTTTTATATTGGTGATACTTAACATTATTTTGTGACAAGAAGACAATTTAATTATGAGAACGTTATAGAATGATGTGAGAATGCTGAAAATTTTATCTAATTGGCTTCCTTGCTTTTAGAATCAAAAGTGAATGTTCCTTTCACATACTACCTGCTTACATGTATTCTTCAAGATATGCTTCTAAAGTTATAGGAATTAAATTTACGCCATCTGTTAGCATTTGTTTGGAGAAATACTAACAGTACCCCTTTAAAGAATTTCACAGAAGAGTTACATCATTGTAATGGTTGTGTGACATTGACTAGTACTGTATTAGTGTGACAGTGATAGATGCTCAGTACGGTACTAGCGTTACTTTGCCGTTAGCAATAGTGTGGTTTTTGATAGTAAAATATCACTTCTCTTTTGTTCATGAGAAATTGCTTCGGGAACTTAACATCTCTTCATTAAGTGCGCAACACACTACAGATCTTGCTGATTTTGTTCTACATTATGGTGCACAGACCACATAGTCATTAAGTTTAGTTTTTTTACCTAATTAACGTAAATCACTCAAAAACAGTCAATTAAAGTGATGATGAAGTTACAGTCAGGATGGCCAAGTGGTTAGCGCTCCTGCCTCCCACCTCTTTGGACCTGGGGTTGAGCCCTTGGCGTCGCATGTGGGCTGAGATTGTCGATCTCCTTCTGACTCCGAGCGTTTTTCTTCGAGTTCTCCGGTTTTCCTCCCTCTACAAAAACGACTTTCACGCCAAAATCTGTGCCGTCGAGCGATTAAACATAAGCAACTGGCTTAGAAGAATGGGCAACCAGTCTCAGTGCAAGACGTTAAATAAAGTTGAAAGTTTTAGAACGTTTAAACAGTGGTTAGGACTGACTTGTAAGCTTGTTCACACTAGGGACGTAAACGCAAGCGCAGACGCAAACGCAAGCTCAGACGCAAGAGCAATAAAAGCAAACGTGAATGTAATTTGACGCAGATGCAGACGCAGACGCAAGAAAAAGGAAAATTTTCTTTTTCTTGCGCACATCTTGCGTTTGCTCTGGAGGTGACACAAACGCAGCGCCTGTGTCGCTTGCATCACTTGCGTCGCTGACGTGAACGTCCTTGCGCTTGCGTCCGTGTCTGCGTTTGCGTCTCTAGTGTGAACACGCCTTTAACGTTAGAAGTTAGAACCCCGGCCTGGTCACTGTGATTGTGGTGTTGCCTTGAAGAAGGCACTCCACCTGCTTCAGTTGACTCAGCTGCATAAATTATGGATTAGTGTCCAGTTCAGGGGGAGTCACAGACTCTCATCCGCTTAGCAATATGGAACCCAAGATGAGCACCAGCCTTGTGAGTGGCTTGGCTCGGGAAGGAATGCGGGAGATTTAGTCTTAATTTTTTAGTTTCATTATAACCGTTTGCATGCACAATTGTGCACAAAATATATAATGAATATGCAACTAAACATAAAAACCAAAAAAAAAACCAATCAGAGTAACATCTGCCCGCAATGGGCCTGAGAATGAAATAATTTTTTTATTAAGCGTGAAATTTAGTGGATCTTCGCAAACAAAACGAAAATCATATTCATGAATACAATTTTAAAACACTACGTAGCCAGAAACAAAGGGCTATATTTTATATAATTAGATGTTCTATATGTGAGACAGAGAAAAGTAAGGGGTCTTCAAACGTGCTTTGCTATAAAATTATCGGAACGAAGGAACCCCTTCCATTTCTGTGCATTTGTCTTGAAGTGTGAATAACTGTAAAAAACGACTTTGTTCGAGTTCCTTTGTACAGAAATAAGTATACTTTTACCAGAAGCCCATAGGACTAGTCTTATGACAGGGCCGTAGCAAGCCTTGGAAAACTGGGGGGCACCACCAAGAGTCGAAGGTGTGAGTCTTCTAGGGGGGTCCGGGGGCATGCTCCCCCGGGAAATTTTGAAAATTAGTTTGTCTAAAAACGTGTTTCCTGGGTTTTAAACGCCATTTGAAACAAAATAAGAGAGTGTAAAACTAGTAAAATATGACAAGTTTTTCTCAAACTTGGAGCAATTTGCTGAGCTTGACACATCTGACACATTAGCTGGGGAAAAAACTGGGGGGGCACGGGCCCCTCCGGCACCACCCCTTGCTACGGCCCTGTATGAGCTTGATTCCGTGTCAATATAGGAGTTATAAATTTTAAATAAATGCATGCATTCTAAATGCCGATATTATCATTCAGATAAAGCTACTAAAAAGTAAACTGTCTAGTAGAAACTGTTTCAAGAAGCAGAAACAACGATTGAAGTCGAATACATTACCGTACGTTCCATTGTAAGTTAAAACGACATGTTCAGGACAAAGTCTCGTTTTCATGTTCTGTTTTTGCGCTCACTTTCAAAATGGCTCTGCACGCGTTTAACATCAATTCCGGGCTTCGGCTTTCGTTTTAGGGCTGCGTGAGAGCAGAGGTATCTAAAAGGAAAAAAAGGAAACCTTTCTTTATTTGGTCTCTGTTCCCGTCGAGCTTCAGTTTGCACTTCCGGTTTCATTTTTAACTTGTATTGACACAGTACCTAAAACTTTTTATGGAAAGTAAACTGTTGTGTTCAATTGACGTTTTACACTAGTTTCGGTGATGTGACCTCGGAGATTCTTTAAACTTTATCACCGTGTTTTTGCCAGTCTCGCGCAAGATTCTTTTTTTTTTAAATGACTAAGGTTGTATAGTTTCACCAATTCAATTACGAAACATTTACAATAACTTAAGTGTATTCAACACCTTCAAAATTGCAAAGCAAGGAATGTGTTCTAAAAGAAAACATTTTAATACGTTGCGGCAGCTAATAGACCAGTCTCGTATTCCCAGTTATCGCTGACTACAATGACCACGGACTCATTTCTGCAGGGTTAGTCTCGACTTGGTGTTGAATATACATAAATACCAGCGAGAACGATTAGAAGTCCGAGCCTCCAACAATACAAAGAACTGTAAATAACTCATATCTACATGGGTATTTATGTATATTCTAGACCAACTCGAGGCTAACCCTGCAGAAAGGAGTCTGTAGTCATTGAAGACAGCGGTAACTGGGAATACGAAACTGGTTTATTCTTATTTGACTGAATGCACCAGCTTTGCGATGAGATTGTGGAAAACAAGAATAAGAGTACATCTAAACATAATGGTTGTTAACAAATATTTATTTAACAATATTCGGCAAAAGTATTGTATGCCGAAGCTTTCGATTGGTTATTCAAACGAAGAGTGCACTGCGACTGAAAAACGACTAAAGGATAATTGAAACTTTTTGCCGTTGTTTTAATCATTGTGCGACTGTGACTCTGCATGCTCATATGTGAATTGTGATTGGTGAAAACAAAACCTAATTCCTGCGCATGTGTGGAGACGCAGCGAAAAACCTCTCAGAATCAGTATGCGCACAAGCTGAGATGCGGACAAAGCCGGGAAAGAGGTAAAGTTCTTCTAGCAAGTAAAGCGAAAACAACGAAGATCCTATCTATAGAAGCCCTCGGTTAGAAATTGAAGCTCCTGTTAGCTGCACGGGAATAAGGTTAGTTTGAGGTGATGCGATCAGTTTTTGTTGATTTGCGGAAGGATTGAGATTTTTCGCAATGGTCTTGAAAATTTAGTTTCTAACGGAGAATAAATGTCTCAATCGTAGTTTGTTATTAGCTGTTTATGTCTTTAATCGCAGATTGAAGCCGTTCAAGCCATGGAAACTAAAGACGTCAAGGAAAACTAATCACTCTGCCAATAAGTGGTGAACCCGCGTTTTCAGGAAATGTCTTTTAATGACAAGAGCCGCATGATTCTGTTTAAGCTCATCCAAGATCACTACCTACACTGTTTGTTTTATAACAAGTTTCGATAAATCCAAAATAGACAATGATTCTCGTGTTCGAATACCGATATTTTGAAACTAAGGAATTTTGGACGACATATTTTTTAAATATTCAGTCAAATTGATTCTAGGCTATGTAACTACATTAAATATTACTCGTTTGAAATTGGTTTCTTAACTTCTCAGTTGCTTGTTTTCTTTTCTTCAGGCTTACGATACAACTAAAACATCGCATATTTAACTTGACTATCAACAGAATATGGCATATGGCGAAGAGAACTTATTTCGCGCGGTTTACCCTTTCATTTTTCAAACAAACGATATTTACTGAAACAGACATAAATAAGAGGTCCATTTTCTCGATTACACGTCAATATTTTTAAGGACTCGCTAAAAAGTGAAAAAAAATTTGGCGGGTG
This sequence comes from Parazoanthus swiftii, assembly GCA_025403585.1. NCBI lineage: Eukaryota > Metazoa > Cnidaria > Anthozoa > Zoantharia > Parazoanthidae > Parazoanthus > Parazoanthus swiftii. Next base: position 7,800 of record JAOBYE010358982.1, read on the forward strand.
AATGAAAGGCGAGAAGAATAATTTTAATGACCACTTTTCAAATCTTCAAAGCCGATTTTCATTTAAGTGCACCTAATCTTGTGATGTGTAGGCACTTTGAAACGAGATGCGAAGGCGCATACCAAAATGAAATGCGCACGCGTATACCAAGTTCCTATGCGCAGGCGCATAACCAAATGAGATGCGTAAGCGCATACCAAAGTCATATGCGCAAGCGCATACCAAATTCATATGCGCAAGCGCATACCAAATTTATACGCGCAGGCGCATAGCTAAATGAGATGCGCATACCAATATGAGGTGCGCAGACGTATACCAAAATCATATGCGCATTACGAAACTCATATGCGCAAGCGCATACCATAAACAAATACGCAGGCGCTTACTAAAATCTTTGGCACAAGAACATACCGAATTCTTACGCGTAAACGCATTCCAAAATCATGCCCAGCCCAGGCGTATCTTATTTTGGACTGCGCCTCTCATTTTCGGGTGCGCATACGTTTTTCATTACAGCCCCGATTAAGAAGAAAATCTGCTAGAATGAGTTTGGAAAATATGGTAAATAATCAAGAATAACTTTTTAATCGGCGGCGTAATCAAATTTTAATCCAGTTGAAATCGTTGTGCAGATAAACCAGAGGCAACCTGATTAAGGAGTAGTCGAGAGAAAGAGGAGAAAAAGTAGACAGCAATTTGATTTTGACTGAGACAAAATGGAGACACATCTGCCTTGACTACAACTTCGCTGACCTCGTTTACTCTTCTCAGGCCTGTCTGTACCGATAGCCTAGTACCATTTCTTTAACTTCTGACACATTAACAGGTAATAATGCATCTGTTTTTAAGCGCACAAAACTCTAAAATGTTCGTAAGAATGCACAGAAAAAGTATGAAATTTTCAAACCAAGTATCCACAGCGTTGTTACTCTACAGGTGTGAACATCGCAGAAGAATAGGGCTTTTTTATGCCAGCTGGCTGTGTGATTGAACCGCGGTAAAATATACAGCCGCCAGCCACAACTTTTGTTATCTAATTAAAAAATGTAGTCCTTTTTCTTGTGCGCGCACAAGAAAAAGGACTTTACGATTGATTAGAGAACAAAAGTTGTGGCTGGCGGCTGTATATTTTACCGCGGTTCAATCCTCTCTCCAATCTCTCATTTCCTGCCGCATGCCAATTTTGCATTACTCTGTTCGCAGCAAAGACACCACCTCGCTCCAATGCAGAGGTTCCCTGGGTTTTACAAGAAAGAGGTTGGAGAGCAAGCGAGGAGAATGAACAAATAGGAAGACTGTTCACACTAGCAATTTTTAGTGCAACTTTTTGTCCCATTACAATATTTCTTGCACTCGCGCTGTTACTTCCAAAAGTACATGTAAAGTACCTACAATTTTTGTGAAATTGAGTGCCAAGAAACTTGCAAGGCTTTGAATAATCTCGAAACCTGATACAACGTGGCGGCGAGAAAAATTGCTGTGCAAATTCCGACAAAAGTTGCACCAAAAGCTGCTTGTGTGAACGAGCCTTAACTGTCTCTTCCCATGATTTCCAAAGCGCCTAAGTAGCTCTTCCTTCCTCTTGAAGCCTTTGCGCAGGGAAAAACCTTGTCACAGAGTGAAATTGTACTACTTTCGCGCAATGTAAAGTAACGTTTCTTCCAATTTTCAAAGATAACATACACATTTCTTTCTTCGTCTCAACCTGAGATATGTTCTTAGCTTGTTTCTTCATTTCGTCCGTTTTTCAGACTTGAAATTCATATAGGAAGGTTTCTTGTACTAAAATAGTACCAGACAACTTTAATCGCGCGTTCCATTGCCGGCAAGATTTTGTTTGTTTTCTTCACTGAAAAAAATGTCAGAATATTTAGAAATCAATATACTGTATGGAGCTGTACTAAAATTCTGTCATATTATTTGCATTACGCTTATCTCACTCTTTTGATAATAATAAAGGCTAAAAAATATTGTTTACATTTAAAACCAAAACGTTTTCGACCGTTCGATTATCATTGTACTGCTTTCGCGCAATGTTAAGTTGCGATGACCGAACGGTCGAAAACGTTTTGGTTTTAAATTTAAACAACGTTTTTTAGCCTTTATCATTAACAAAAAATTTTTAACAAACAATTATTATGACAACACTTTCACTCTTTTGAGTTTGAGCACTCTGGTATACAGACGTTCAGTCTCAAAATCCTTTTCTCTGAGCTGCACTGATGAGCCCTCAAAGGACGAAACAGTACATACTGTTGGTAATTGATATTTCAAACAAAATAATAAGACATCTGCATAACATTAAAGATTCTGATTTTTATTCTCTTGTGGCGCCGGTGACAAAGTAAGCAACCATCCAGTTCAACCATATTTTCTTAACTCAACAACTCAACTCTCCTTAAACAGAGTACAACAACAATTTTATAATACCTCCTAACTTCATTTCTTAGTCTTCTTCGCCCCTTGTGGCTGTAATATTTAACCTAAACTTTAAATAGAACTTTTCTCTTGTATTTCCCTTTTATAAGCATAAAACTTAAGCTTAAATTATCTTTTACTTGGTTTTTGTAAAACCATAAATACGTTTTGAACCTATAAATATACCACTTTGGTTTACTTTTTGTCAATATTTCTTTATACCTTGCCTTCGTGTTATAACAACTATACCTTTAAAAAATGAAAATTACATATAGCTTTTTCAAAAAGCTTGTCCTGGCGCTTTGTGGCTACTAAGGCCGAAAGTGTTATGGGCTGTCAGCAACTGAAGGAAGAATGTTTGAGTCACTGAGTCAAAAAATATCAATTGCGACAATCAAATAGTTTTTAACTTTTTGTGTACCAGATAGTAAAAACCTCATCTAAACAGCTTTGTGTGTGTGTGAAGTATGTGTGAGTGCACAATGAACGAGACAATCGTTTTTGAAACAGCTGGATGTATAAAACCCCGGGAACTTTCATTTGGTAATCATCAGGCAAACTTCACTTGTTCACCAAGATACTTAATGCTTCACTCCCATCAGCTCTATCAAGATCTATATTCTTCTGACACTATCAATATAAAATAGAATGCTATCTTTTGACGATAAAGGAACTGATTCATTCATTCTAAACTCTTTAACACGAAATGCAAAATCCTTCCAGTCGATTTACAGGAAATGTATGGAGATTGGTAATGCAAATTTACCAACACATCATTTGGAAGTGAAGGGCCTAAAATGTTCCCGAGAAAGCCCTACACTCTAGTCTGGTTCCAAGAACACTTATGGTTCTGTTGCCAGAAAAGCTTGCCTCTGTCTTGTAGGTTCAGAAACGTTTGTTGTTATATTCCAACCGGATCTGCTTGTCTATCAGGCCCAACTTGTGTGTGAGATCCACAAACCAGGATCCAACTCGCAACTGATGAAGATGTTTTGTTGTAGCTGTTTCCACTGCAGTCTTTCCATCAAATTACATCTAAAATGGAGAAAATCAATTAAAAAAAAGTAAACTGAGAAACGTAGTATTTGCAAACACAAAATGGGAAACAGTTCGTGCCTAATACTTCAAAGACACCTCACCAGGCGCCATTTTGGGAAAATGTGCGTGCGTGTGTGTGTTTGGGTGGAGAGGGGGAGGGGGGGGGGGGTTGAGTTGTTACTTAAAGTGGGGAGGGTTGGCAACTACTTTTTAAAAAAATGGAATGAAGGTCCCCAAGCCCCTATCTCTTCGCACCTCCTGCTCGCTTCCGCCCCATTTGTTCAAGAACACTATTATATTTAAAACGATTACCCATAGCCACGCTCTTTTTCTTTCAGTTTCGCGAGCTAAAGTTGTACACGACCACTGAAAAACTAAGACCCCTGAATCTTGAATAATTAGTATAAATGGTTTCTGTAATCTCCCAATTAATCATCAGAAATGTTGGAGCAAGGCAATGCATACGATTTTTTATTTTATTGCTGACTGATTTCGCGTGCTGTGATTGGTCAATTTCAGGTCCGTAAGAAGCCGTACGGACCTCTAATTCTTGAGCGGCTGTCATTTGCAGCCTCACTTGCTTCAAAATAATCAACAAAGCCATATAATAAACATCTTATGAGCCTCGTTTGCTCGGTCCGTACTGGAAGTTATAAATCCTCGTTTTTTCCTTCCTTGTTTTCATGGGCCGCGCGTTTCGAGCTTGGGCTATAAAAGGATGGAAAAAACTCGGTCCATAACTTGCCGTACGGACCTCGCACTCGGCTAATAAGAGGTATGTATAACTTGGTCTGACTGAACAAGCATATAGCTCTCATCATTTTGATTCAAATACCAAGTTAACTCACGGCTGTTCCAAAAGTAATCGGTAACTGACAGTGTCTCAACGGCGTGTACGAATTTCTTGTGCGACCATTGTTCTAGCTGAAACATTGGTTGTAGCTGGTCTTAGTTACCTGTTTGTGGTTTGTGAAGACTATTCCGTGGTAGACAAGGTTCGTTGACGCCTTTTTCTGTAATGAATACATTCAATAAATTTCACTTTCATTGTATTAATAGTGTTACATTGTACATTTATAAATAAGCGCCTCAGTTGTATTTCCACCTCTTTACTAACATTTTATTCCGTTTTAAACTCGTTTTTCACCAACACCATACTAAGCGTTACTTTCCTGGTAATAGCAGTGAGCTCTAACAAGAGATAACAACAGAAAGTTGGGGAGGGGGAAGACTAGTGACTCAAAGTGGGGGGGGGGAAGTGGCAATACCTCTTTGAAATTTTCAAAAACGTGGAGGAAGGGGGGGGGGCAATTGCCTCCTGCATTTTGAAAAAGCTGTTGATCATCATCATCATCATCATTTTTATTATTGTTTTCTTATTACTATTTTTATTGTTTTTATGAGCTGACTGAGGGCAAGTAGTGGTAAATGATGATGACAATGGAAGCATTCCAGCCTTCAACACGACCTTACCGAGACAGTATTCTCTCAGCTGACTGTTCTGCTTCAACAGGAGCTCTTCGCGAGTCTTTGCTCTCCTGAGTTCAGTATTTAAGTTGTCACACTGGTCCTTCATCAACTCCAACTCTTTTTCCAGTGTAACACATTTCTCCTGAGACTTTTCCAGCTCGCACGTTAATTGAAGACACTTTGTTTTCGATCCATCCAGTTCCTTCTTCAATGTAAAACACTGGTTCTGAAGCACATCCAACATGTTCCCTTGGGTAAAAACATTCCGTTTTGCATTTTCGAGTTGTACTTTGAGCGCTTGACAGCGTTTTTTGCTTTCCTCTAGCTCAGATTCCAGTGATTGGAGCTGCTCCTTCATTATTACTAACTCATTTGATAGCAATGAGCAACGTTTCTTCGCATTTATAAATCTAATTTTTTGCGCACAGTATTTAATTTTTGCGGTGTTAAGTTCTTTTTGAATTACACGGCAATATTCTTGCGAGCTTTCCAACTCATCTACTGTACTCCGGCCATCTTTTTTTGCAGTTTCCAGCTTCTCTCGCAATGCTTCACATCGTTTGCGGACGTTGTCGAGTTCGTTTTCCATCAACTTGCACTGTTGTTTATAGTTCGAAAGTTGTTCTTCAAGATCTTTACATTTATTATTCGACTTCGCGAGCTCTTCCTGTAAACATTTATGGTGAGCCTGTGACTGCTCCAACTCTGATTCCAAATCTTTCACTCTTTTCAGAACCTTGGACATTTTTCGTTTCCCCTTGTTCTTTTCTCTTGATATCGTGTAAGTTTCTTCGCGACGAAATTGAGATGACGACGTTCTCTTTATTAGTCTCCAACGTCGAGCAAGTCGCAAAGCTTCAAAGGCTTTCTCTGACAGATCTGGAATGAGTCGTAACACCAGATCATAATCATGGCAACGATTCTTCATCGTCACTGGGAAGACTTCGTCCAAACTGCTTCGTGCAAACAATTTCTCATTTATAACGCCCGAAGATAGCAAAGTGGTCCAATGATTCAATACTTTATCAAGATCTTTAGGAATCGACTTCAGTTCTAAAAAAGAGTCATCATCTTGGAAGAACTCCCTCAAAGGCTCATAGATACATCTCTTGAAGCTGCCATAAAGTTGCTCAAGCCTTACACAGCATTCCTCAAACTTTTCCAGGGCGTTTACCTCTGGTGATGTGGATTTATTGAGGATAATTCCCCTTAGTCGCACAGTTCTTTCCCATGCAAATAGCTCAGCCACATAACTGCAAACAGAAGAGGCACAAAACATTACCGATGAGCAAAGTTTTAATGTAATTATTTCAACCTATTTATCTTAAAATTTGCAATTTTATGATTTCAAAATTTTCAACGCACTTGCAGAGCTTTCTAAGTCTTCGTGATTTATTAGTTGACCGTACTTGAAAGGTGCAAGCTGGGAGTGATGCTTTTAAGGAAAAACGTCAGGAATACATTTTCATTAAGAAAATGAATTTACACTTCACAAAACAGGGAAATCTGTTTTTCGTGTTGTTGTTGAACATTCTTAATAGCCTCAAATTTGCCTAAACTGAAGTTAAGTGCTATAACTGTCCTCATTGTATTACCATATTTGGTTTGACCGTGAGGACCAGAATTGACAGTTTGCCCAATGACATTAACTGATTTACTGATGAGCGGTGATAGTGCTTCGTTAAGCACTTTCTACAATTATGTAGACAAGCTTCATTTCGGTAAGATACCTACATATCGAATGTCCGAAGAGTTTGGAAAACTATAGGGACTAGGGACTAGGTAGCAGAATTAAAGACATATTTGTCAACACGCAAATAATCCACAACAGCAGCAGCAGCACGTTTGCCGTTTTCCTCTTTTCTCTATCTGCGAGTTTTCAAACATCCATTGCTTTTTGCAGGCTCTTATTGGCTAGTAAAACGTGCAATACCCAGAGTTATCCTTGAGAAAGCCCGTACGAGAGCGACAGTTAAGATACACGTGTCCTAATATATATAGCAGTGCCGTAGCAAGCCTTGGAAAACTGGGGGGGGGGGGGGCACCGCCGAGGGCCGAAAGTGCGAGCC
>JAOBYE010359093.1:3486-14794 GCA_025403585.1 Parazoanthus swiftii
ATCATATTGACCGTTCCCCTAATCATATTGACCGTTCCCCTAATCATATTGACCGTTCCCCTAATCATATTGACCGTCCCTCGAATCATATTGACAGTTTATCGAATCATATCGACCCTTCCCCGAGTCATATTGACCGTTCCTCGAATCATATTGACCGTTCCCCGAATCATATTGACCGTTCCCCGAATCATATTGACTGTTCCTCGAATCATATTGACCGTTTTCCGTTCTCCGTTCCCCGTTCCCCGTTCCCCGTTCCCGGTTTTAACCAGGCTTAAGAGTTTATAGTCATGTTTATTTACTAGTTCAACCAGAAACCACACTGTTTGATATATTTTTCATTGTGCCTCTCATCCCTTCATGCATACGTAACCAGTTTTAAGCATTTTTTTCTCGATTTTTTGGTTTTGTATCCTCCAAAGAGAACGAGCATGAGAGTTGAGAGACCAGAGTTTTGTTCAACTCCCATGCACGCGGTCCAACGAAGATGAGAGTGCCTCAGAACTGACAAGAGTCGCTCAACCAACGTGCGAAATTCTCATCAACTCTGATCGGAATTTTGAACATGTTCAAAGTTGACGAAAATGCAAAATTACCATCAAGTTGATCCTATATTATTCGTATTTTGTACATAGAATAACCACATGTTCCACTTCGACTTGTATTGTAAGAAAAGGAAATGCTAATAAATTATTATTATTATTATTATTATTACTGTTATTATTATCGTTTTTGCTGTTATCATTATTATTATTATTGTTTTTGTTATTATTGTTATTGTTAATACTATTATTAACTAGTTAAAAAAATTTATGGATCTGAGCCAGCGTTAAAGCCTGAAATTGTTTTAAGTTTGGGCAAATCTGAATCCTTGGACTCGGTGTTTTCTGAAGTCTGTTCTTAAAAAAACGACAACACATGCAGAATCGGAATTGATTGCGATAACTGTGCAGTTTGAAGGCTTTAGAGTATTCTAAATGGAATATACAGCAAATCGAGAATTTTGGATTTAGCTATTTTTACCCGTTGTTGCACCAAATTTTCTTTTTGTCGGATGTCGAACTATGAGACCTGCTATTTCACCTGTGGCAAGTGTTTAATTTATAGTTGCCGAACTATAAACTTTTTTTCGCATTTCACAAACATGTTTAAGGTTACTCTGGTTAAACATGTTGACTGATGCAAGTTTTGAAAACAAAAGCAATTTGTATAAATTGTACCAAACGTTGTACCGACATTATACAAATTGTTTTTTCTAAATAACTTTCATCAGTCGACATTTTTCAACCGCCGTTTACATGTTTGTGTGTTGCAAACAACCTGGTTACAGGGAGAGTTTTCAACATATAAAATTGTTACTATCAAATTCTTGTATCTTGCAACCCAACAGCTAAACCAGTTAATGTTGGGTTCTTACTTGGGACTTCATTCATTTAGTCTTTATCGTTGCAGCTTGAAAACACGAAAAGAATTGACGAGCGGAGGGCGCTACGAAAAGAGCTGAGAGAATTACGAGATAGAAGAGACAAACTCGTAGACGAAAATGGCAACCTCAGAGATCCCTCGGAAAATAAAACGGTGGCTTCGAAATTTTCGATGAAAGTTGGTGGGACTAGGAACCCGGAGAGTGAGAAAACGCCGTCGCGATTCATAAGCAATGAACCCCCAATTAAGAAAGCCGCCCAGGAGACGACAACTACAACTAGCTCGCGCAGCACATATAGCTTTCAAATGAACTCCAACAAAGACACCGTGGACAATAAACCAGGACGATATGGAGTGAACAGTAGGAACGAAGATACAAACGATAGAGGAAAGGAAAACGAAGGCAAAGGTAAAGCGCCGACTAGGATGTCCCGACGCGCATCACTGGCAGAACTTTTTAAACTCGAAAGTGGAGCGCCGTCAAAGCCGGTCGCAAAACCCGTCGAGACTGTTAGGCCACAGATCGTCGTACCGCCTTCAGCGCGCCCCACACCCGAGTCAGATCGCGACGCGCAAACGAAGTACGATTTGATTAAGAATATAAGCCGATTGCGCTGCCGCCGGCGTTCCGTTCGCGACATTCAAACGCAGAACAGCAAAGAGGAGTTGGACGGACTTATGTACGTAAAAAGCGGCGGCGCCGTCAAACTCGTCAGCACCACCGAGGGAGAAGAACAGACGAAAGAACAGCGGCGTATTCGACGCGTTTCCCGAAAGGAAAGCGCGGACAAGATTAATATTCAAGGTGGCGGCATATCGCTCAAAGCGGAGAATGATCTGCATGCGCTGCCCGAGGAACGCTCTCCAACACAGGTCAAATCGGCCGGTTTTACTCGTCCAGCAACACAGACACTGCCCGGTAACTTCGGGATTAGTTATGGTTCAACAAGCCGACCAGGACCGGATTCGAAGAAGTTTGAGCCATCTCAATCCAGGCCCTCATCAACTAGTTATCAACGAGGAAGACCTGAGCCTAAATCATTCCTTTCAAATGGAGTGAGTATTTCGGATTTCTCCTAACACACAGACAGATGTAAGAATTGCTAAACAATGTACTGTAGAGCTGACCTGTGTTATCCTAGATCTTTTTTTCTACTTTTTCTGTTACTTCGATCAGGGTTCGTGCTACTCCTTAAACTCCTTGAAAACTCCTTGAATTCTCCTTGAACTTGGTTTTCATTTTCAAGGGCGCTTGAAAAGCTCTTGAATTTTGGAATTTATCACAGACTCCTTGAAAACTCCTTGAAAACTTCTTGAATTTTGCGTTTATTGATTTCAATCTGGTGCAGGTTTAAGAATTAAATGTTGCATAATTTATACTTAAGCACACTTTGTATAAATTTGTTTGTGAAATGTGTGTTCAATGGCGATTTTTACATGTACAACCGAATTGTGTTCTTGCACAGAGTTCACAGTTTTCATTATCATAGACCAATACCCCGCCCAAAAATACTCCTTGAAAATGAAATTTGACTCCTTGAAAACACCTTGAATACTCCTTGAAGGTCAGCACTAACCCTGTTCCATTCATTTTATCCAATTTCATATTCTTCTGTTCTTGCAAATTTTCGACACAACACAGTTAATTCAGTCTGGGTCACCACGCATGCGTATTTTATTGAACGTTTTTTTAAGCCTGTTTATCGATTTAAAGGTCCTTTTTCCAACCTTCCATTCCAGCCTACACAACCAAAGAAACTGACCGGAGGGGGAGGGGGAGGGGGGCCTTTTGGTTCCGGTTCCGTTGCCGATCGAATGGCGTTCTTCCGAAAAGCAGCAGATGACGAAGCCAAGGCGAAGCAGAAGCAGTTCACGATGCCTCCCAAACCTGCCCCCACCCCCACCTCCACTCCAACCCCCACCCCACTTTCTCCGACCTCTCCAACCGAGAAGGTATCGCTGAAGAAAGCCCCGGATCCCAACAGAACGTAAGTATCCTTCTGTTCGTCTCTGTTCGTCCTCTCTTCCCGACGCTCTCGGTTTCCGAGAATGGTGTTTTCGTGAGTTTCAAGCATCACTAATACTGCATTAATGCGGGCATTTCTGCCAATCAGTTCTCAAATGAAACGCGACAGTTGTTTAGTTTCGTCGTCGTTGCCGCTGGTTTTAAAGACTACTGACTCGTTTTTACAGTGTTAGCCTCGACTTGATGTTTAACAGTATAGCGGTATATCTTGCTTCCAAGATACTAACGTGGATTCGACATCAGGTCGGGCTAACACTGTCAAAAAGAGTCTTTATTCATTACAATCAGCGAATATCAAAGCCGTTCTGCGATAGTTTATTTCCGGAAGGAACATTTAACATCAAGCTTAGAAGAATGTATCGGGGACGTGTTCAGTTCTGGCCGTCCACCAGCGAACAAGACTAAATCTGTACCTACAAATTTCAGCTGTGCTGAAGACAACACGTAGTTTGTCAAAAATAAATACTGCAGCGATCAGCAACTGATCATTAGTAGGATTCCCAAAGTGTATACAAAGTCACCTTAGTGTCAAATGTGTCACTCAACACCACGACAACAAAAATGACAACAACAACAACAACAACTGTTTATTTACACTTGGGAGTTTTATGTGAGCGCTGGGACACCAGAACTAGTTTGAACTATTCAAGTTTGGACTGCCCCACCTTTGTTTGATTAAAAGCTTGATGCGATCAAAAGAAAGAAGGAACGAAAGAAAGAAAGAAAGAATGAAAGGAAAAGGGAAGTAAAAAAGTAGCACGTTAAGTAATTCAATAATACGTAATATACACACGTTTTATGCTGTTCTTTCTGTAGTCCACGTGACCTAAAGAAGAAGCCTCAGTTGAAGCGACAGATGTCTGTCTCGTCCATGGTACTGGAATGGTGCAAAGACGTTACCAGGGGGTACAATGTAAGTACGCAGTCTCCATGGTAATGTCGGGTTGCTTTTACTGGTTGCTCATTTCGTACCCAGGGCCCAGAGACGTCTCGCATAAGATGTAAATTATGGTCACTTTTCTGAAATGCTTCTCAATAATAAGTTCGCGCCTGCATGCTCCTAGGGCCCTCAATACTACTTACTCTATTTGCAATAAGATATTTTTGCGCTGTTTTCTTAGCCTTTGTAGCTGGCCGTTTTGTAAGAAGGGGGAAAATTCAATTTCAGGCCCAAAGTTCGGTTTCTGACGCCACATTGGACGAATTCAAAAGAATATACTGAGTCCAGTGTGGCGCCAGAAAATGAACTTTGCGCCAGAAATCGAATTTTCCGTCTTTTCGCAAGATCGTCAGCTACGGAGTATATTATTTTATAAACTTGATGACGTGTGTTCAACTCCTTTTTCCAGGGTGTCAACATCACCAATTTTAGTGGCAGCTTTGCTAACGGACTCGCCTTCTGCGCACTTATACACAAGTTCAACCCGGACAAGTACGACTTTGATTCGCTCTCCCCTGAGAACAGAGAGCACAACTTTCGGCTCGCCTTTGAAACCGGATCGTAAGTATCCATGCTAGACTGACATGTCGGAATAACGACTGCGCATGCGTGTGAGATGGTAAGAGAAAAAAGCCGGCCAAATTTCCAAGATGTCGTCTTGAATTCAAATTTTCAGAGCAAAAGCATAAAGTGTCTGTGTGTCACTTTTTTCGACCAAAAAATTATGCGACTGACCTTTCAAACTGAACGAAGAAAAGTAAGACAAGCAAACCGTTGTGATAAAACCCTTAACTTTTGTATATTTTTCTTGCTTTTTGCAAATTTGTGAGCTTGGTCGGCGTTTTTCCGACATGTCGGCCAGAATTGTTAAGGCATAGGAAGATGATAGCACACGTTACCTCCAATGCTTGCAAGAAAAAACACCCAAAGACCGGCCACAGTTTCTTTCGACCCCCTGTGATTCTGCTTCACATACAGTCTGTTATTAGTGTGCTGCACTCTCAGTAACCTCCGACGTGTAGGTTATTATATTGTTATATTATTATTGTAAGTGTAGATTTGTCAACTCTAGCTCCCGACTCTATCACTAACTATGTGTGTCTGTGTGTCCCAGTGCTGTAGGTGTCCCGGCCCTACTGGACGTGGAGGACATGGTGCGAATGAAGAAACCCGAGCCGCGGAGTGTTCAGTGCTACGTGCAGATGATATTCAGCAAATATAGACCGAAGGACTTGGACATGTCCAACCTAGCAATCGCATAGATAAACTGTGCATTCTCGATTCCAGAGCCCACGTTTCACCTCGTCAGCGGGTTTACGTGAAAGACAGACATGCGCAGAAGAGAAGAGCTCTGGTGTCGAGAATGAGGAACTGTGCTGTACGACATGTCAGAATAACGACTGCACATGCGTGCCAGTTAGCTGGCCAAACTTCCAAGATGGCGTCTCGAAATCAATTTTTTACAGCAAAAGTGTGAAGTCGTAACTTTTTTTGACCAAGAAGTTACGCGATTGAACTTTCGTAGTGGACCACGAAAAGCAGGATTAGCAAGTTTGGAATTTGTTTTACCAAAAAAATGGTGGTTTTACATTTTACCACAATATCTTGCAAACCTAACACAGCCAGTAGACATAGAGAAAGCCGTATACGTTTGGTAACAGCGTTGTGTATACTTATGTTTGAAGTTTCTAGATCTTTTCTGTGCATTTTTAGGATATTCATGTGCTAAGATTTATGGATCGATGTAGCAATCGCCATCTTTTTTTGGTACGGTCAGTTTAAACACCCGTGCCTGTTGTATGTTTTTCTTTCTTTTTGTAAGTTTGAGCTTTGTAGCGTTTTTTCGACATGTCGTCCTGCACAAATATGAACATGCACGAATTCCTGATGGCTGTTGAGATGAGGACCGACACACAGAGATAGGCGGTACTTGCATGTCCTTAATTTCAAGGACTTGAGTTAAGATTTGTCTCCTCAAAAGTTCTTGAAAGTCCATGAATACTTTTTTTAAGGACCAGAAAAGCCTTTAACTTACATTTTGGTCCTTGAAATTTCCTGAAAATAGCGCTGTAGGTTGCTGTGGTGAACTTTCTTATTCTAGAAGTAAAGGCCGACAGTAAAAAGCAATTATCTAGTTAAAAAACAAAAAACTTCTTGCACTAGTGAAAGCCTTACTGTAATTTGTTCGTTTAGACAACTATACTTTAAGGAAAAGTCTTCGAGATGCCTTGAACTCAGTTCTACTTGAAAAACTAAACGAAACCTGATCAAAAATCACCCCAGTGTCCATGTTCAATAACTTGAAATAGAGGTCAAGTTCCAAGCCCTCATACGTTTGCTGCATTTCTAGACTTTCCTCGGCTTAGAGTTACTGATTACGGTTATTGAGGCATATTACTAGGGGCTGATCCAAAAAATTGGGAAAGGGGGGCGAACCCGCAATTCAGGAAAGAATGGAGGGGGGAGGGGGGCAATCGGATCCTTGCTCTAAAACATGTTTTTTCAGTGTTTTTGTTAAAATATGCTTTTAAGATTTCCGGCGAAAAGGGGCCGGCCCCGGGTTCTGCTGGCCTCTTCTCTAAATCCGCCTTTGCTTATCAACAGCATTTAGCATTTAGATGTTGAAGAACCAGTGACATATTTTGCACGGCTTCACCTATTTTTTACAAGTCTTCAATTAATTAAAAAATATACTATGTGTTAAGGTTTAGTCAAATGTTGTGTCTTTAAGCAAACTGGAGAAAATTGCATCAACTTCTGTTTAGATTTTAGCTCGATCAAAAGTTGATGCAAGTTGATCGAACTCCGTTCAACTGTGTGTCTGAAGGAAACGCGAGTAAACTTGCATCAAATTGTCAGTGAGTTTGCCAGTGCTAAACATTATTAAAATGGTACCAGTTTCATCTTTTATATTACCGTTTTTTATAACTTTGTTTCACTTTTTAAAGTAAGGTTCTACGAGACAGAGCCTATATTTAGATAGAAACGCAGTTGCAACAAATTTTGGGCGGAAAAAAAACATACTGGAAGTTCTATAGACGTTCCGAAATGATATATCTTCTTTTGTCAAGAATTTGTAAATATAGTATTGTTTTATGGTTGGGTTTTAATCTTGCCACAGACCTTTTTTTAAAAAAAATAAAAATCTTTTAGGCGGGAAGAAGGATTATTTGAAGATATCGATAAAGAGGATCCAACACAAAGAAAAAAGACAAACAATAAGTTTTATCGTTGGTTTGTGTAACAGTTTTACCTGAGCAACCAGAGTTGTAGTATACTAAACAATAACATTACTGGAGAATAAATATGAAAAGTTCAACTTGTATTTCGTACTTCGTATCACGCGCAATTTTTACCCGAGTTTGTAATAGCATAACGGGCCTGTCTGTCTGCTAGCAGGCTCATTTCTAGGCAGGGGAGGGGAAGACGAGAAAAGATAAAGTACGAGTTGGCGAGAGGAATGGGGAGAGATTTTACAGGATATTTTTGAAATGCGGTAAGGTAGTTTTTTTGCTTACAGTTCCAGGAGCATTTCGGAGCCTGAATCACAAATATGCATTGTTACCAGTACAGCACCTATGCGAACGACGAGCAAGAGGGGATCCGCTTGTAAAAAAGGGCGGCAAAGTAACCCTACTTTCATAGGCCCTCTTATGGATTGAATTCACATTTTCTGCACAGTGGTCACTATCAGGCTTGTTCTTAAAATTTGGCTTTGTTTTGTAAAAGTTGGGATCTTTTGTAAAGAATGTTGGTTCAAGGCGGAAAAGGGTAAAATGAGTAGCCATCATCTTTTTTTTGGAACAGTAAACTGATGTGTGTCGACTGGGCTGTTTTGGAATTTCTGACGGGGTTGAGGCGCGGGAAGGGGCTGAAAGTGTTTGCAGCACATATAGGAGGATTTCACTTATATATACTACTGATTGGCTCTTCGAGAAAAAAGGGTTTTTTTGTGTCATGTCTCGAAGGTGATACGAATTGAAAAGATTTGTTTGTAAACATTACGTCAGCTGAAACTCGCCTATTCCATTAGGGCTGTCCATATCAAAATTAATATGCTAATTAACTAAGTGAATGCAAACAAAAATTATAAATTTGGTCAGTTTGCAATTGTGGATCATTTATGGTGGCTATTTTGCATATTTTTATACATCAGAATGCCTCATTATTAGAAACTGTTGAAACGAACTTAAGTATGGTAACTAAATTACACAGCATAAAGCTAAATAAAACTAAATAACGAGAAAAGTTTGAGAAAAATTTGGAAACTGGTTGCCATGGAAACATGTTGATTAAAAAAATAACTTTAATACCTAAAAAGTTTTTAGAGAAATTCACAAAACTTTGGAGCATTGCCTTTGACTGTTCGTTCTTTAAAAAGGTTTGAATAAGGCGCGGGAACTTGTAACTTCCCCCCCCATCCCCCCTCAGTAAGAATAAAATTATATAAATTTATTAATTTGACGGACAGGAATGGCTTTTCAGGAAATACATGGAACGTGACAAATGTGAGTGCCCAGCAGGCCTTGCTCTACCTTGTTTCACGTTGTATGTGTGATACCAACGAGCGAGTCTATCAGGAAGACTAACTACAACAATAACAACAACAATAACATCAGTATGTAACCTCACTGTAAATCCTTTTTTAATTTTTCCGGTATATCTTCAACATTTTACAAATCATTGCAACTCATTAAAACGCTCATCGATTCAAGATAACTTTTATATTTTTCCCCGTTCGAGTATAAAAGCAAGCAAGCTAAAATATCTCGGCGAGAACGCTCACTTCTTGTGGATTCGTGGCAGTGAAAGGTTACTCCTATTTACAAAAATAACTATATACAGCACTTAAAGCAAATTCACGTATGGCTATACTTCGTTATGAATCACTGTACAAAGCCATATATCACTATATAAATATATCTATACCAGTCTATTCAACCTATGCCACGGCTTTCTGAGGCTGTTTGAGATTAAACCCTCCCCCGGTAAATCTCGGTGCGTCTGTTCTTTGAGGTTGGAAAGCGGGACCGCTGGATTGCTGAAGTGTTCGATCTCGCTCCCTGGAGAAAAAAACGAAAAGATACATGGTTACTCTCTCAAGTAATAACTCCAGTTCGGTTGACAAAAGTTGCTACATTTTCACCTTATTTATGTTTTGCAGCATTTTAGTTCGCATTTGATACAAAAAGATCCGTTTTTTTTTCTGTTTAAGATACCAACCGTCCTTAGTTGCAACTCCTAGAGCTATCATTTTCGAGAATAGGCAAGCTTCTTATATGCATTTACGCTGATCACGATATCTACGGGCTCATTTTTACAGATATAGCCTCGACTTGATGTTCAATATTCAGAAGATATGCGATATTACAAACAAGGTTATCATTAACCAAATCGCAATGCATTATGGTTGGTGGTTGACACTCGTGCCTCGGACCATAGTTTAAAAACTAACTGGTTGTAAAGCTCGGCGACCTTCAAAAGCAGTGTAAAAAGCTGCTTTGTTTTATGTTAAACAAAACGTGACAGCGGACATTTGTTTTAGCTGTAAACCCAATAGTTTCTACTGGTTAGGTGTCTATAAGCTCTCTTTTAAAACCTTTGTGTTGTCAACGCCAACGTTCGAACAAAAGAGACAATAAACCAGTTTCGTATTCGTAGTTGCCGCTGACTACAATGACTACAGACTCGTTTACTCAGCGTTAGCCTCGACTTGGTGTTAAATATTCACAAATACCAATGTAGTAACGAGCTATTTACAACTCTGTGTATAGTTAGCGGCCAATCGTTCTCGCTGGTATTTATGCATACTCAACACCAAGTCGAGGCTGCTGCCATTGTAATCAGCGGCAACTACGAATACGAAACTGAACTATAATTCAATAATAAACAAATAGAAACTGGCCGCGTTTCATGACCAGTTCGCTCTATTAACTATGCTCCGTCTCCAGTTACCTGGCTTGTTGTTCCTTTCTCTTCTGCATATAGTATTTCTTCTTCACTTCCTGTAGCTCTTTAGCCAGTCTTTCAATTTCGTACTTGTACTCTTTGACCTGTGCCTCGTACATGTTGAGTTCAGAGGACATGCTCTTCATCTGCTTCGTCTTCTCCTTCAGTGTTTGTTGGTAAATACTGAGTTGCTCCGCCACTTCCGGTCCAGGCTGACGCGCTAAGATCTGCTTCAACTCCATGTAGAGTTTTTCTTTCTCTTGTATCAGCAGTTCCTTCTCAACGACCTTGGCAAGAGAAGGCGGAGCATGATTTATAAATTGCCGATTCTCTTAATAGATAAGCTAACACTAAAATAACATATACTATGGTGAAAATTTTTTCAAGCTCTACTTGCAATGATGGGGGTTATAACCGGGGGAGGTTATTGTAGTATTTTACGGTATAGGGGGCTTAAAGCCCGTAGTATACGGCACTACACATGCAGTGGAACCCCCACTTAGAGAAACTACGCATACAGTGGAACCCTCACTTGAGAAACTACAGATATAACCCCCAATAAGGATCAAGCAGTACCTCCTCTGTTTTCTGTATCAGTCTTCTCTGAAGCGTTTGAATCTTCTGGATCATTTCAAACGTGCTTGGATCGCTGCCCTGTGAAACAGAGTAGAGAAAGATTACATTTATAAAGGCAAGGCGAGAATTTACTGTAGCTAACATCACCGTCCGTTTTCTCCCCTGTAAGAGCCGATGTCTTTTGAACCTCAGTACGTTTTTTCTGCTGAGAAACCAATTTCCCACAAAACATTACCGACTAAATTTAAAGTAAAATTTTAAACTTATGTTATTGAAAACAAACGACTTAGGTCATTCATTCATCATAAGCTCTCTCTCTTTTCAAATGTTTGAAAACGTTTATTTTTCAAATACAAATATTCAGTGTTTTACCTTAAGTAATATGTTAA
>JAOBYE010359204.1:0-14791 GCA_025403585.1 Parazoanthus swiftii
CATGATAGTACTCCATTCAAAAAAGTGCCCCCCCTCCCCCCCCTCAGCTCCTCGGCCATTGTGACATTGAACACATAAAACATTTCGGGTTTACACATTCACAGGTTAAATTATAGATTATAAATTTATATTTATTTAAAGTTTTTTATGTTATCGACTAACAAAGAATCATCTAATTTATTTGACAAAAAACAAGAAAAGGATAATAAAAAAAAATACATTCAGGCTAAAACATGATCAAGTACTTGTTCTAAAAAATAAATAAGAAATAAATAGTTAGCTTCCGCCAATCTGGTACCTCTGTCCAGAATCTCCTTAAGAGCTGAAAGATTTCCTTCTCTTGCGGCAAGTCCAACACTTGAACACGAATCGTTGTCAATACGCTCAAAAAATGCCGCTGCTTCCATATCCATCGATTGCCAACTTGATCCCTAAAAGTGAGGCATTACAACCTCCTAACCATGCTCTTTTTCCAAAAATACAGCCGCCATTTTGCCTCCAACGATCAAATTATTTTAAAACGCGGGCTAATTGGATAAAAAAATGGCATGGTCAAGCAGCCAATAAACAGGCTTGTTTTAACCTCCTTCTTTTAGCTCTTACAGCGTCAGCGATTGGGCCAAGCCCATCAATGAGATTAGCCAATAGAAACACGCGTTAGAAATAAACTTCCAAAGCACGAGGAAGACGCCATGTTGGCGTTGTAGCAGATGGTTTTCGATCTTCGTGAAGTCTTTAAATTTCATTCGATGAAATGACTCAGTATTTACCACCGAATCTTTTGGCGCTTTTTGCGCCGAGGGATCCGATCAATTTCCTTCCACCGCTTGATAAACCTCGATGGTTGAGAAGACCCTGGCCATACAGCGGTGTGTCTCCGTATCTCGGGCTGTTTGAGGTAAAATGTTCACATTTATGCGAAGACGGTTATGTACTCTATTAAGAAACACTAAGCTGAATGATGCCTTTCCTTTGAAAACTTTCAGTCTTATCTTAGCCATTTTATAAACTTGGAAGTCCACAGAAACTGTAAGGATTTCGTTGAAAACATAATCTTACTTTAATGGACATTTGAATGTAAAATTGGTCTACATATATTTAGTATAATTGGCCTTGTTTTAACGTCAGGTCATTTCTTGTAGAATGTTCTCTTCTCCTTTCAAATTTTAAAATTGGGGTTAGCTTGGGGCTCAGGTTTGGGGAAGCTAATATGTAGTGTTCAAAACGGTACGTACCTTTAATATTAATACCAGCCCAACCAGCTGGAACATGTTGTCAGGTATGCTTGTTAAGAATTCAAGATACTTGATAAGAATTATGGAGTGGCAAATTCTTAACAAGAGTCAAGAGAACTTTTGGCCTAGTAACATGAGAAAGTTTTTCTCACAACACAAGTTTTAAAAGAATATGCAAGTGTAAAATCCCTCTGCAACTTGCTATGCAAAAGAAATTGTGAAGCAAATTGTAGAAAAAATGGAACAATTTTTAAACTATTGCAATATAAGAAGCCAGTTGCATCAGCCTGTCTACAAGAGCTCCCTGTGCTCTGGTCTGGAGCATTTCATAGTAGACTGCATGAAAATTATTGTCTTATATTACCTTTAGCTAAATGTGATTAGTTACCATACAGAAGAATAAGGATACATTGTTCTTGTCAATAAGCTCATAAACGAATGTAGATTGAAATGGCTGTTGTTTGTTTACTAGGACCCAAAAGATACTCCACCTCCGACTCGAGGTGAAACAAGAGAAGAAAAAACGGAAAGAAGGGTACTTAACTTTGACTTACCTGTGTTAATGTTACAGCTGTCAAGTTAATGACAATAATATAGCAAAATAATACAGATACCGTAAAGTCTGAAAATGAATCCCCATCCCTGAATACAAGCCAATCTAATTCCATCTCATTATAGCCCCCATTGCCTCCTCTTTTTTTGGAATATAAGTTCATAGCTTATACATAGAGGGGCTTAGGATTATAACTGCAAAATGTTGGTGTTAATGTGGTTTTATTTTACACTGTTTAAATACAGTTATCAAGGTTATTTTAGAGTGTAGATATTTCAAATGGTCAATGAAAGCCTGTAACAACCATATTTCACAAGATTCAAAGCAACAAATATCATGCTCCAAAATAGGTCTTAGAGTTACTTCAGTGAAAAAGGGAATCTCCTTTTCATTTTGTGTGTGACCAGTATAGACTTGCTAGAGGACCACCACCCCCCCCCCTTCACCCCCCTTCCCAAAAAAAAATACACACACACAGACTTTGGCATGTCAGACAGTATAACAGTTCCCAGCATATTGTAGTTTACAGTGTGTCCCTATCAGGGCAGTAGCCACGGTCATCAGTAAGTTGTCACTGTATCAAAGTCTTTAATATTTACTTGCTTTGCATTGACAGAGAAAAGAAAAAATAGAAAATTCCTCTCAGAAGTTGGAAGAAGAGCTGGGGGCATGTAAGTGTGATAACTGTAACTAATGTAGTCATATGCTTTAACAGGACAACAGTCGACAATGTAGAATGATTGCAGGGCTTGACCTTTGTGCTTTTTTTATCTCACTTTCTGATGGCCCTCTGGCCTGTCCGTAAGCATTCACAGAATTTTAACTTCTGCTGTCAAACAATGAAATGATTCTAAAGTGAGTTTGCATGATCAACAGTCTGGGCCCAGTTGTTTGAAAGTGGGTTATCGCTAACCCAGGGTTAAAACCTTAACTCGCGATTGTGTTTACCTCCTTAAAGATTGATTTGGGTCATCATTTCAGGTTTATGTAATTGGGTTTCCTTGGAGTGTTGCTCAATAATAATTTGGAAAGACTCTAGGTGTTTCTAGATGAAGGAATTTCTGTAAATTTTTATCTAACAGTGGGTTAAATTTAACCCTCTTTCAAACAACGGGGCTGTGATGTACTTAACCTTACAATATTGGATCTTTTTATGTGTGATAAAAGTCTGAAAGTTGTTCATTAATTGAACTCGCTGAGTGTTGCCATGTTGAGATCAGAAACCAAAAATCCATTCAAAACCAAGTACTAAACTTAATTTGTCCATTCAGGGGATCCACAGAATGATCCTAACGCAGAGGGGGATGCATTCAAGACTTTATTTGTTGGACGAATTGTGAGTATTGTCAGTGCTAGAATAGTGTTGTGTCCAGTTGAATATTGTTTTTCTTGTTATCCTTGCATTTTGCACTACCAAATTCTGTTGTTTTTGCTTTTGGTATAGTTTTGCATACCTCTGCTCATTGGTGAGAATCAGTTCAGCAACCAGTTCCTTTCCTAATTTGTGTCCTTTATTATAAATCAAACTTTAACAAAGTGTCTTTCAAAGCTGGAGGAATATGTTAGGAATATAAAATATCAAAATAATTAAAATATAATTTTTTATAACACCTCGGCAGGTTGGATCTGAGATGCAAAATTCAAAAACCCCAAACCCTATTGGCTGAGTAAAATTTACAGTATTTTTCAGATGATCTCCACTAATTTTGACTATTTTTGTTTCAGAACTATGATACCTCAGAGTCTAAACTAAGACGAGAAATGGAACTCTATGGCCCTATAAGAACAGTAAGTGAACTGTGCAAGTTTTTTCCTCCCCTCCCCCTTCACTCTACTGTGACACTGCCCTTCTAAACAACAGCTATATTAAGTTAAATTTTTCATAAACTGAAACACTTACCAAACTTTCCTTCCTTTTCTTAGATTCACTTGGTTTATGACAAGCGATCTGGAAAACCAAGAGGATATGCTTTCGTAGAGTACGAGCATGAGAGAGACATGCACTGTAAGTAAATTCTGTTGCTGAAGTCTCCATAAGTTTAATACCCAGAGTTTGTTGACTTAAAACCCTGATTTATGGTAGAACTTCATAAACAAAAGGTATTGGAAGGTGTATTCCCATTGCCATGAAAAAAAGCACACTTTGTAATAGAAATCCAAGCATATTGCCCTGCCGCTTTGTATGAAAGACATAATTTTGTTTACTGTAGTTAATAAGTGAAGAAGCAGACTTGTCAAATGGGTCTGAACAGTGTAAACGTGGGACTGTAATTGAGTTCGTCTTGAGCATCAGACTCATTTCTGTTTTTATTACTGATTGAGAAGTAAGTTAATAAATATCTTTTTGTGACATGAGGAAGTTTGAATTTATTCTCAGCTCCAGATTTTGGAGTAATAAATTGTTTAGTTTTAGTCAAATTGTTGTTGGCCGATTTTGTTTCATTTGAACAAAATGTCACAGTCTGTTATAATTTCAGAATTTAAAGGGGGGTTTTTTTGGGAAAATTTTATTTTGTCTTCTTGACTTGAATTAGAAGCCAAAAAGTTTCTTATTCTCATTTTTAATTTCTTTCCGAGGTGAAAAAATCAGCATTGAGTTTTGAAGAACAATAGTAAGATAAATTATGTAATTATATATTTAGTTAATATATTCTTGCTTTATTGTGAATACAGTTAAATTTCATCAAGTAATAAACAATTTTCAATTGTTTGTTTTCGAATAAAAATTTGTTGTACAAGACTAGAGAAATTTCTAGATTTTCCAGTGAAACGCGAGATTTTGTTGTGATTATTTTACCAAATAATTATTCTAGTACAGGTAGGTGGCAAGTTTTTGAGATTTTTTGTCTAAGAAGAAAATTTCACAGATTTTTTTTCCCAGTCATTCTCTTGCCTGTATTGTGTAACTTAAAGATTTTCTGTGTGGCATGTTAACACACTTTCTACTTTTGGTCAACTCCTAGTGGCACATCAGTCACAGTAGGAATGTACAGTACTACAAACTGATCATATGATGTTCCAATAGTCGTGGGTAATATGGTGGGTATAGGTGTACACATGCCTATATATGGCTATGTATGGCTATGTATGGCTATGGTGGGTATAACCCAGGTAAAACACAAGGTTGCAACTCATCACATGGCTTCAAATACAAGCAAATTTCTTAAAAATAAAACAAATTGAGCTTTCCTTTTTGTACTAAAAAAAATGCAGTGATTTTCTGCGATCATTTCTACATGTAGTTAATACATGTAAAACACACAGTCATCAAGTTTCTGATGATGGACTCGGGGATGTTTCTTCAGTAGATGGTTGTTACAAAATAATTATTAATGGCTGTCAGTGAAGGATGAGTGAAAATTTCTCTTTTTGTTCTTCTGTTTTGGCTTTTTTAGTCTAACAAAGTGTTGATCTTCATTTCACATATTGATGGTAGTACAACTTACACCATAAAAATCTTCCAACCTTGCAAGTTTTTAATAATATTAACAATAATGATAATTATAAATTAAAATAAGTTGTAAGAAAAAGTGTTTCAATTTCATTCAGAATAAAGATATTTTTGATAGTAAATTATTACAAGTATTATATTAGATTTAATTCCAGATTTAAATTGACTTCTTATAGTTGACAGAGTTCAAACATTTCAATACCTCAAGTAAAACTGACAAAAAACAAACAATTTAAAAGTGTCTCAAAAAAGTTGTGTAAACAATGGTACATGTAGCTGAATTGCATGTGAATTTTAAAAAAAGCTGAAAAGTTTGTTGGGGTCTCCGACTTCTTTGGAGAAGTCTCTAACTATATACACAGTACAGACTGACCATATACTGTTTTCTGTTCATTGATCTTTTTCAAACTACATTATTGAATTACTGCACCATTACATCTATAGTGAGAAAATGGCCTTGAGTTTTTATAGTGTACTATTGATCTTGAAAAGAATTAAACTTTGTTACTGGGTGGGGGTCAACTGAAAGCTGCAACAGCCTTGTTATCTTATGGCAGATAACATGTGTTCTTGGCATGGCAGAAAGGTTTCAAAAATGTTTTAGTAAACCAAAAATGTGTTGTTTGTTTTAAAATGGCATCAGTGTTTTGAATATTGGGGACAGTTCTTTTTTCTTACACTTTTAAACATCACTATTGGCTGTTGCCACAACCACAAGTATATTTAGGCAACTCTGAGAAATTCTTTTTAGAGAAAAACACTACATCTGTCCCTTTTAGATGGCATAGTTGACATTCACACGCCATTTTTACTGTGGCTATTCTGTCGGGATCCTAAATAATTATAAAAATTAATAAGAAATATAGCAACACCTTGTTTAAATCCGTTCTTGTTTAAGTTAGTTCAATTTTGTGAAGGCAGGGAATGATTATCGTTGGATGACCAAGTAATATGTACAGTTTTTAAGTTGTTGGAATAGGAGCTGTTTCAAAGCTAAACTGCTGACTCAAAAGTCAACTTCCAAACTTTTGGTTTTTAAAGTGTCAAAATCAGTAAGTTACTGATTGAAAATAAGACAATTTCTTTAATTATTAATTACTATAAATTAAACTTTCAAAAATCACCCCAGGTAAGTATTGCTAAATGTGATCACCATTTCAAGCGGTTTATCGTGTAACAATCAATGTTGATGGTAGAAACTGTTTCTGAAAGATTTCCTTGTACAGAGATTTATACTGTTGCCAAATTGCGGTTTTTGTTTTGTTACTGGTTTCTTTTTTTTGAAAATTTACCAACTTTTAAAATTTTAAAAATAATGGTATTGCAAATCAGAAACTATTCTTAAAGTCACATTTGCAGATGGTTTTTATTATAGACCACTTTCATAATACGCCCCAGTGGCCATGAACAAAACTTCGAGTCGAGGCCAGTAGGGCCAAAATACAGCAAACGTATGAGAACTTGGAACTTGACCTCGACTTGAAGTTATTGTTTATGGTCACTGAAGCAAATTAGGAAAGTAGTGTATAATATAGATTTTTGGTTTAACTATTTGATATTAATTTTGGGGTTGATTCAAAAATGATTGCAGAAATCTGTTAATATATTAATTTAAGTGTGGGCCTGTAGAATGAAATAGTATCTTTTTTAATTAATGATGATGAAGAAGAATTACTTGCTTACATGTACACTTGAGAGCATAATCTAATAAGAGGCCTTCCATAACATTACATTGATTTCCTTAACTTTATGATAAATTATAGACCCAAGAACTGTTAATCCTTCACAATTCCTTTTTTTAAAGATGTTTCTTTGTCAAATGAAATTGCCTTGATCAATATACTCTGAGTAAATACAAAGGGAACTGGTTTTGAAAGTCCAAGTTGTTTTGTTTGGAACAACTACAAAACTGCTTCTTGAGAATGTTCTTGCTTTTAGCAAGTATTGGTTGGGGAAGATAGCAGCGATAAATGCAGAAATGTTGATCACATTTGGCGAGGCACTGGGTGTGATGGTAATAACACCGGTGGCTTGTAACTGGGCAACCGCGGCAAGAATATGTGCAATATTGAATGAAATTGGCCTGTGTCAAGACCCTGACCTTGAGTTATTCACGTCAGTAAAATCCAACAAGCTTGCCTTCTCTTTGAGGAGTGTGAGTATGATTATGTTTTCATTTGATTGTTGTTATGTATGTCAGGCAGTGTTCTCCCCAGGTTGAGACCCGAGATTGTGCTGTCTGTTTATCATACAGTAAGCTAAATCTTTTAAAATGGGCATACTTTGATTTTTTGATCTCACTTGATCACAAATAGTGATGATTTCGTGTGGGACAAAGTTCTGCCAACCCAAAAAATACCTTACTGTACATGTAAATTAATTTTTAATTTATCCTTTATAAAGGACACCTATGCCCCTCTGCGGCAAAGAACTTTAAGTTTCCTCCATGTAGAATGCCATCAGGGCTTTCATTAACATACCATGTACGATGTGTGTTAAGTGTTATCATCTCCTCTGCACTACAACAGACTTGATAACTTTAACTCATAATGTGAACCTCCCACTGACTCAAATTAAATGGTTTTCCCTTTGCAAGTCATTTCTCATCATTTCCTCCCCAAGATCTCCACATTCCTAAAACTTTTTTTTTTTACATTTTTCTTAAGGTTGAGATATCAGGGGTCAACTATAGAAAACATACTGATAGAGTGTATCAACTAAAAAATAAAATAGCTTGTTAAGTATTCCAAAGGGACATATATAACTTTTCTCGGGTAGATGACAATTGTAGGACCCCCTGAAATTACTGGGGGACCATTTATAATTAACCATCTATAAGTTTCTTCAACACAGTCTGCATTGTCCAATAAAAGCCCTGCTCCTTGAAATGGGTTGGGAGGGCGTGTAGATCTTTAGTATGATAATAGTTATTCTCCACTTCAGTTAGAATGCAATTTTCAGCAAGTACCCTGTTTCTTACTTTCTTACTTCTGGTGAACATCTGTTTGGAGATGGGAGGTTCAGAGAGTGTCAGCGTCCTTGAACTAAAGTGTTCATTTGTGAAAGGAGGTATTCCATGTTCCACTCTTAGAAGGAAATTTTTATTTTGAATCGCCAGTGGTTTTGCCTGGGGAGAGCACTGTTTGTCTATTTTAACACTGAACTTCAGCTTTCATGTGGCAATTTTTGTTTCTCAAAGCAAAACCAAAATTTTGGAAAGAAACATTTAAAACTGCAGCAAGAGTGCATAAACAATATCAACAATTTTAAAGGCGGTTTCCCCACCAAAGGAAAAAAGTAATGATTTAAAATGCATTAAAACTGAAGATGTTTCAGTTGTAGTAATCTGTTTTAGAGTTTAATTATTAACTTCTTTTTTATTTAGATTGGAGAGAGAAGGTAGGTATGGCTCAAGAGAGACATGTTTAGAGCTCCTCACTGTAAAATGCTTTTGAATTTGGTGGAACAATAATTGATATTTAAGAAATTACATTCATTTGGTATACATAGTTTTCCCATAGGTTCTGTACCATTGGCTACAAGAACTGGAATTGCATCAAAAATAATACAAACATGAAATCATGACAGAAATACCTTTCACAAAAATTGCTTGTCCTAACAACAACCAATTAGTGTAGTATTTGTTTTACCGAAAAAAAGGACAAATTCACGTTGTATTGAATCAAACTTTTTACGTGAGGAAGACCAACATTTTTCTTTTGAGTCGTTTGTTAGAGATTTTTAGATTTGACTGCAACTTTGACTTTGACTATGAGCTCAGACGTTGTGACAAGAAGATTTTCAACAAAACTCATAGTAAACAAGAGGAGGGATATAAGTTTGAGCAAAGAACGAGTTGCACAGAATTGGTCACATGCAGAAGCTCATAGTCATCGTCGTACTTGTGGTTAATTCCAAAAATCTCAATTGTCAAAGGTAAGGCTAACTTCTGAATGCTGTCCATATGTATAAAGTACATGGCTTGCAAGCACTAACCTTCTTAGCTTGAGCAAAATGCTTAATTTATTTGCAACGTAAAAAATCCCTGGAGTTTTTAATTTGATAGATATAGTACAACTGGTTAAATCAAGTTGTACTTCAAGTTTCTGTACTCGGTAACACAGAAAATGTATAACCTTTTGTGTGTTTTTCACATCAAATAATTGCTAGTGAAATAAGATAAAAAAAATAGATTAAGAATACTTGCAATCCACAGCTTCAGGAGTCAGCTTTGCCTTCGTGTTCTAGTTCATAGATCTTCACATCCATTTTGTTAACAGTTGCCAATTTCTCTTTGCACAGCTGCCTACAAACATGCAGATGGGAAGAAAATTGATGGGCGGAGGATAGTTGTGGATGTAGAAAGAGGAAGGACCGTCAAATCCTGGAGACCACGACGACTTGGTGTGTACTGAACAGATCTCCATATGAATGGTTCATGGGTTCTTACCTCGGGGGCTGTGTATTGTTCAGATTGCTCAGTAAAAAACATTTACTGTTGATGAAAAGTGAAAAATAACTTTTGCTGAGAGTAGTTCGAATCCAATTCTCTAGTGAGCAATGCTGAAAGGAAACAGCTGGCTTAATTTTGAGAACAATTCAAGTGAAATGCCAGGGCTTAAGTTGCATGAGCGGGGGCAAATGAGGTGTTAATCTGTAGGCTAAATAACTAAAATTAATAAATAAATGTAATATTGTGCCAAAATTTATTGGTTTTTGATAATTCTATTGATTAGAAGTGTTTCTTTGTCAAATTCTTAATTGTCTTGAGGGTACATGTATTTATTTAGCTTTTTATCTTTTGTATTATATATATTTTGTTCATTTTGTTATGTATATACTTTGTAGTTACAGTATGTTGCAGGATCTTACTGAAAATCACTTTGGCAATGTAGGCTCCTTGGATAAACATCATTAATTTTATTATTATTACTATTGTTATTATTATTATTATTAATAATATTATTATCACGGTATTCGGTACTGTCAAGGACAAGATGTCCAAAACTAGGTGATGGAAAATTGAGAAAAAAGTCTTGAAAAGGTCTCTGAAAATTGTGGAATTTCAGAAAGCTAGATTTAAGTATAATTTATTAGTAGTAATTTACATCTTCGCATAACAGGAGGTGGCCTTGGTGGCACGCGGTGTGGAGGACCAGAATCCAATGTAAAGCACTCTGGAAGAGTTGATAATATGGAGAGATACGAGGACAGGTAGTAGAGTCATTTTTCAGTGTTCATCCACTACTGCTAGTCGGTTTTATTTATTGACACCATCTAACAACACGGCCGTTTCAAAAAAAGGTTGCCTTAGTCAATGGTCGATAGCATAACCGAAACGAACTAAGGGGGTTCAAAGAGCACACACAATAGCCCATTTCCGAATTACGCTCCACTGCTCACAAACAAAACCTTGAAGTCGAGGCTAGGTGCTCACTTTTCATGCATTTGTTGTATTTTTGAGCACCTAGCCTTGACTTCAAGATTTTGTTTGTGAGCAGTGGAGCGTAATTCGGAAATGGGCTATTCATTGTTATTATCACTTCCATCATTATCATTACAATTTACCACTAAATATTTAAGTGTACCCAAAGTTCCTTTCGGTTCCAGTATCAACTATTGAGTTATCGCGGACAACCTTTTCTGAAACAACTGTATACAAACAACTTTGGAAAGAAGGTGTTACAACGACTTTGTCTATCATTGGGTTAAACTGGATTGAGAGATCCGCTCGACTTGGCGCTGTCTCAAAACAGCACAAATGTTCAAAAAAGTCGTTTTGTGTGAAAACCTCGCCACAATCTTGAGAACTACTAATAAGACATTTTGATTGCTATCCTCGCGTCACTGCTGTTGACCGTGATAACTAATATAATTTTGTGCAGGGAACGTGGTGACCGTGATCGTAGCGAGCGCGGAGACCGTGACCGCCGTGACCGCGATAGAGACCGTGACAAGGACCGAGAACGTTACCGTGAAAGAGACAGGGACAGAGATCGTGAAAGAGATCGAGACCGTGACCGAGATCGTAAACGCAGGCGCAGCAGAAGCCCCCGTGACAGGGAGCGAGAGCGTGACAAGGACAAGGACAAAGACAAAGACAGGGACCGAGACAGGGATCGTGACAGAGATCGTGACAGAGAAAGAAGGCGTGACCGAGATAGAGATAGAGATAGAGATCGTGATCGCGATAGGGACCGTGACCGTGACCGCGACCGTGATAGAGATCGTGAGAAAGACCGTGACAGGGATCGTGATGTTGTTAAAGTGAAAAATGAAATGAAATTGGAAGAAACAAATGGAGACTACGGAGAATATCCAGAGGAACCGCGGCTGGCCAATGAAATGGACATGGTGGACTGAATTATTTGAGTCTAGGTCCGTGGATCTGTAAGTGTGCATTTACGTTATGTGTATATATTTTTATGTTTATGTCAATGTTTGCGTGCGTCTGTAGGTGTGTGTTTGTATATACTTGTATGTGTTTTACCCACCTGCCTAACACATTGCCTACCTATCTACCTGCCTATCTTCCTTCCTTCCTACCTACCTACGGTACCTACCTACCTACCATTATGGTCCTACTTAATCCACCTTCCCTACCTACTTGCCCACCTACCTAACATGTACCTACAAATCAGCTGAAGATTTTTCTTTGTGTCCTTTACAGGTACTGCATTTTTGTTTGATGTTGTTGTTCCCAGAAAGCCACAGGTCAACCCGGAAGGAATTTTGACCTACGGTGCTTGTGGTATGGGAATCACAGCTTTGAAGTTAACTTCTGGAACAAGGACGAGACAATGCAGATCCTTTCAAGACTTGTTATTTTGGATTGAAGTGGTTTCTCCACTTCAAACATCACGTTGTGACGGTGGCCATATTTCTCTTAGTCTCTTTTTAATTGAAAATATTTCTCCACTAAAGTGAACCTTCACATTATGGCCGTAATTCTCAAGCCTAGAGTTTTATAGATTGAAAAGCATCATTACATGCAATAATGGCCACATTTCTCAAGCCTTGTTTTTTTTAAGTTTGAGGAGATTCACCTCATCAACCATCACATTTATTCATGGTGATGTCTCTCAAGTCTTGGATTTTAGAATGGCTTCAACTATAATTGTAAAAATCGCGTTGTGATAGTGGCTAGGTTTCTCATATCAGTCTTGCAATTATTTCTAATGAGTTGCCGTCAAACCGTTTACAGTAACAGATTGTTTTTCTAAGAACTAGAAATGTTTGTAATTCGTGCTAATAAGCGAGTGCTTTCTTGTATTGCAGTATTGTGCAAAATAACTCTAGCTGTTTCTTAGCTACTATTGACCAAATTGTTTTTTAATGGAATTGAAACAAGCTAACTACTCTGTTGTATGTAGATTAAACAGCATTGCAGCATTCTTCTGAAAGTGATCTACGACTCGAGTATTACTGTTCAAATTGAAAACGCGGCGTTTTGCGTTATTAACAATCTGCCAGAGTATGAATCAATGTTCTCTCTTCCGTGAACAGTCCTCTTGTAGTAGTTTGAAGGCTGTGCTTTGTATATCTTGTGGTTTCCCAGCATCAAACTAGCGAGCTGCTAAGTTCATTTTTAAAACCTACGTCAATTTACTGCTCGTCGAACGGGCACAGTACCTGTAGTTATCCAGAAGGAAATATCGATTTTTATCACCAGTAGATTCTCGGATGGTATCTGTCCATTTATACTGCTTAGATGCTCCACCCCACCCCATCGAATACAAGCTAATTATATCCAGTAGGAAATACCGATGTTTCTCATTAGTAGATATATTATAAGATGGTATGTGCTCATTTCGAAACGTTTTTTTATACTGCTTAGATGCCCCACCCCACCCCACCGGATACAGACTCCATCGTTTATAAGCTCGTCCACAACGCTGTAATGCTCAAAAGGAAATACTCAAATTCGTAAAGGGAAGGGGAAAAGAGGGGACACTTGTAACTGGAGTGCAATAGGTGGGCCTATAACTAGGAGAGCTGGAATCGGGGGTAGGGGTTATAACCCAATTTCTTAGTAAATAAATCACCCCCCCCCCCCTCCCAAAATGGGTATAATATACACCATACATCAGTATGTCAATTTTAAGTCGCGGGATTGGAGACGCAAGTATTGGGTATTTGTTCACTCTTGCAAGCTCGAGGGTCCGGATACTTGGGCAATATTAGTAATAACAGCCGGTAGTTATTGCTGGTTTTCACTCACTCCCCGGGGATTCAAATGACAAAGGGCATGGCGGCCATGTTGGAGCCCCTAGCAAAAGAAACTAATTACAACTTCATTGTAAAGAGACACTAACATGGCAGCTCTGACTTCACATGAAAACCAAGAATAATATTTCAAGTTAACCGCCTTGGTTGTCAACAAATATGAGACGAATGTTCGAACTGCATACAGTACTTTCATAATTTGCTCCAGTGACCATAAACAACTTCAAGTCGAGGTCAAGTTCAAGTTCTCATACATTTGCTGTATTTTAGTCCTACTGGCCTCGACTCGAAGTTTATGTTCATGGCCATGAAAGTGGTCTGTAAACAACAAGTGTGGTGTTAATCACTCGAGTTCTGTCTCGGATTACAAACAATTGAACCCTCCCAATTTTCCCGGGTGTCTCCCAATATCCCAACAAGAGTTCGAGTGATAAATCGGGGTTCGTATGGGTCATGGAAAACCTGGAAAGTCGTGGAACTTTACAATTCGTTTTCCAGGCCTGGAAAGTCCTGGGATTTGGGTCAGGGAAAGTCATGGAAAACGAAAATTACCGAATAAAACATGGGTTAGTCGACTTAAATGAGTGAGACGAAACAACAACAGAACTCGTTAGACTTCATTTACAGAAAGCTAGATTCCAGTGTTGTTAGACGTATAGGTAAATACATCGAAATGTTTTCTCTCGAAAATACTATAGAGAACAGTTTTGATATTAGTATTGCAAAGAAACAGATGGTCGAATTAAGTCGTGGAAAACTGCTAAAGGTCATGGAAAATCATGGAATTTCACAACGGCGATAGAGTACGAACCCTGTAAATGGTGCAGTAAATCTCGGTTTTGTTCCATAATCAAATGTATTTCGTAGTTGACCGAAGTTGCCTTGAACTTATACGCAGTTGTCTTCCCCAGTCTTCTTTCAGAGGCCCATTAACCCGTCCAGTTTTTTTCAAATGGGAGGGGTATGCTACTTTCAAGCTCCAGAAGTTGGATTGTTTGTTACAATTGAAATAAAAAAGGAGATTGGTTATACTTTTTTGAAATCATTTTTTAAAGGGACGTTGAAGCTGAAAACTCGAAACTTAAGAACATGCTCATGCAGGGTATATGTGGAGGACATTTGTTTAGATTCCGCATGGATTTTGTAATCGGTTGTTAAACAAAACTAGAGGCTACTGGTAGCCTTCACTCGCGGCCACGTAACAAACGAGATATTTTAGCAAAACTAGTGCACTTGACGTATATTTCTAAACGAAAATCAACTCAGTAACAAGGTTGGTAATTTTGATAAACAAAATTTCTAACAAAATGTGCACGACCCCTCTGC
>JAOBYE010359315.1:4510-14790 GCA_025403585.1 Parazoanthus swiftii
TGGTTGTAAGAGTCTGTATTTTTGTTTTTGAAAACGTCCGTAAATTTTATTACTTTAAGTTGTTTTTATTGTACTTCTTTTCCTCTAAATTTGAACTAGTCACTAAGGATTAGTTTTCATTGTTTGGGGGCATTAGAAGTACATTTTCCCAATAATTTCGGACTTGGGCAAACAAAGAAATCCGATTTTTTCGCGCCCCTCCTCTTCTTGCACTCAATAAAAGGGGCGTGTCAATTCAAATCACTTATATTGACAGATCAACAGCCAATCGGATTACGCGGTTAAACAAAGCCACGTGTTTGTTTGTGACGTAATTAGCAACCGTTGCGTTGATTTTTGCAAACACGTCGATTTCAAGTCAGTTTCAGAGCTTCAACGACTGAGTGAAGAGGTATCGAAGTTATTGCAAAAGAGTGTGCTATTACGCTTTAAACATGAGGGAAATCGTTCATCTTCAAGCTGGCCAGTGTGGTAACCAAATTGGTGCCAAGGTTAGTGCACTGTATTTCAATTTTAGTAAAAAATTTTGCCGAGAAAGACCGTTGCTAGCGAAGGCGGGAAGACAGTCGTGGGTTGCTTCGCCGGCATCAGCAAGAAACTGAATAATTCGCTTTTTGTCCTTAGTTTTGGGAAGTCATCTCCGACGAACATGGCATTGATCCCACTGGAACTTACCACGGAGATTCTGATCTCCAGTTGGAGAGAATAAACGTGTATTACAACGAAGCAACCGGTGAGTGAAACTAATAGTCGTTGTTTGCAGCGCGCACTTCAACTCAATTCTTGCAGGCGACCTGCTGAGCCGGCGATTAATACAATTTTATCTCGATTTTTAGGTGGAAAATATGTCCCAAGAGCAGTTTTGGTCGACTTAGAGCCCGGAACGATGGATTCCGTGCGTTCTGGACCATTTGGTCAGATTTTCAGACCAGATAACTTTGTGTTTGGTAAGTTCGCGTTGGGGTGTGTTTTCTGGTTGAAAAAATTTGACTCATGAATAATTAACCATATCTTATTGTACGTGTCTGCCTCGCTTGCTTTTGTATTCGAGGTTCAATTTTGCATCGGATTTGTTTCCTCTTAGGACAAAGTGGTGCTGGTAATAACTGGGCCAAGGGACATTACACTGAGGGAGCGGAATTGGTCGATTCAGTTCTCGATGTGGTTCGAAAAGAAGCCGAGAGTTGCGACTGCTTGCAAGGATTTCAGCTCACACACTCGCTCGGCGGCGGCACAGGTTCCGGTATGGGTACACTGCTTATCTCAAAGATTCGTGAAGAGTACCCAGACCGCATCATGAACACATTCAGCGTGGTTCCATCGCCAAAAGTGTCGGATACCGTCGTTGAACCTTACAACGCAACTCTGTCGGTTCACCAGCTCGTTGAAAACACGGACGAGACATACTGCATTGACAACGAGGCCCTGTATGATATCTGCTTCAGAACACTCAAGCTTACCACTCCAACATACGGCGATTTGAACCATCTCGTTTCAGCAACCATGAGCGGTGTCACGACTTGCCTGCGATTCCCTGGTCAGGTAAAAAAACCCGAACAAACTCGAGTTTATTAATATTTTTCTATCGAAAAAGTTTTTGATTTTGCCATTGCCAAGCCTCTAAAAGGGGGTTGATATTTATTATACAAAACCACTTGCGGCAGGTGATACGACCAATTAGGATTTTTCCAGACAAAGCCGGATCGGGTCTTGATGTCAAGAAGACAAAGGGAGGTTTCCTTTGATGTTTGTGTTCTCGTTTGTGGTTTGGTCAGCAGCTTGAAAGGGGTGATGAATGTCTATTGTATCTTAATTTTATTTCAAAACTGAACCAGTGTGGTTACCATGTTCATCTCTGCATCACTGGCTTGTACTTGAAACCCCTACAGTTCTGCTTTTATTTTTTGTGATTCATAAAAAACCCAGATGTACAGAGTCCTTGTGTAATGGGTTCAGCCCTCGGCACATTAGATAAATAGGGCTCATACAGAGCCTGGAAAACTGGTAAAAGTCTGGAAATCCATAAATGGTTTGGAAAAAGTATTGAAAATAACACAAACATCTGGATTAAGTCTGTTATCCTGTGGCTAAGATAATGCCTTTAAGAAAAATAAATTTAATGCTTGAAAAATACCTAAAATCTTAGCTTTTGCATGAAATGGGCTAAACAAATTGCAAGTAGTCTGTAATATTTTTATTGAAACAGTTGAGTCACCCTCTACTCTGAGAACGAGAGATGCCACTGGGTAAAAATACAATATGAATAACCCTAACCCAACAATCGGTAGACAAACATACAATGACTTATTGTGAGAACGTGTCGGCTGTTGTTAATTCTATTGTCAAAGATCCAACAGGATCTTTTGTTCTGAGAGTATCTAGAGCCTTGCTGAATTTGAGTCTGGGAAATGAGAGAAAAGTCTGGAAAAATTCTTGAATTTTGGACTCAAGTATTTATTTCAAACCCTGGTAATAAAGAAGCCCTTGGCACATCAGATAAAAGACTTGCTTTTGAGATTCGCCAAAATTGTATGTTAAGTTTTATTCTGTTGTCTTTTTGTACAGTTAAATGCAGACTTGAGGAAACTGGCAGTAAACATGGTACCCTTCCCTCGTCTCCACTTCTTCATGCCTGGTTTTGCTCCACTGACCAGCCGTGGATCACAGCAATACCGAGCTCTGACAGTCCCTGAACTGACACAGCAGATGTTTGATGCCAAGAACATGATGGCTGCATGTGATCCTCGCCATGGCCGATACTTGACAGTGGCAGCCATGTTCCGTGGTCGCATGTCGATGAAGGAGGTTGATGAGCAGATGTTGAATGTGCAGAACAAGAACAGCTCATACTTCGTTGAATGGATCCCCAACAACGTGAAAACTGCTGTGTGTGACATCCCGCCACGTGGCCTCAAGATGTCTGCAACCTTCGTTGGCAACAGCACTGCCATCCAGGAGCTGTTCAAGCGAATCAGTGAGCAGTTCACTGCTATGTTCAGGCGCAAGGCTTTCTTGCATTGGTACACTGGCGAGGGCATGGACGAGATGGAGTTCACCGAGGTAACTAAATCATTTTTACTTAGTATCTAGCTTTGCATCAAGGAAGTTAATTTAAGTACATCGACATGTCTAATTTCTGATGTTGCAAATGTGTCGAACATGTTTTCATAGTTGACCTAGGTTTTTCTGGAAGTGTAGTTAATTGTATGTAGATAATTACTGACACACGCACACAAGGAAGTATACTTCTTGAGTATAATGGGATAATATTAATCCTGTTACTGTGTGCTTGCTCATTTACAGAACTTTTAGCACTAAGCTGTATCAACCTTGTTATAAGAGGGCGTGTTAATTTGGCTTTAGTCAAGTTAATGAGAAAAACTGTCCAAATTTTGAAAAGGGCACATTAGCAGATAGCAATATTTGACAAAGAATTATGGAGACTTCTGAGGCAATTATGGTAACGGCTAAGGATATTCACGAGAATTTCAATGTTTGCTACTCTCAGCTGCCAATAAAATTGGGGGTCAAGATAAATGATAGGTAACAGATTCAAAAAAAATAATGAATGGGGGGATGTCAAGTTTCTTAAATGAATTCTAAACTCTTCATTCTTGTTGCACGTGCTGTAATCCAAATTTAGCAGCTTAGAGTACAGGAACTGCCATGTTAGAAAACCTAATAACCTGTGATTTTTCCTTTACTCCAGGCTGAGTCCAACATGAATGATTTGGTGTCTGAATACCAGCAGTACCAGGATGCCACAGCTGAGGAGGAAGGAGAGTTTGATGAGGAAGAAGAGGGTGAAGGGGAGGAGGCCTAAACAAAAAAGCTTGTTGCTGTTTTTGGCATTTCTGTTGTTGCCATCATTATATTACAGCTGAAATAAAACAAGAAGTGACTGATTTTGTGGTGTGTGTGTTTTGCTTCATTCTATTCAGACTTGGAAGACAAAAAGTGACATGTGCTGCAAAGTCATGTGAAAAATGTTTGGACCTTGAGGGATGTCTTTATTGATTTTGTTCAATATACTTGTTTTGGGAAAATGTATCCCCAAAAATGTTGCTTAGACTGGATACTCTTATCAAATTCATGTCTGCAATATTTGTTTTTGTCAATAAGTTTGTTTTGCACAGTAAAAATATTTTTGCCCTAAATGAAATTCGACCCAAACTGGTGAACCAAATTGTGAATGTATTCTGTTGTCAAACTCGTAGAACTGAAAAAAATCCCTTTAAAAATATTCAAGTTCAAAATGACTCTGGAACTGGTGTTTGGAATGGAGTCCGCTTGGCGTCGTGGTTTTCCCAAACAATTTTTGTGATGTTTACGTCGGGCTATGTAAATTTTCAAGCTTACAGACCTGAAAGAGGCTGGAGGTAACACAACCGTCACCAGATGAGGAAATAAGGTGGTATCTTCATTTGATGTAGAAAGAGGGCTGATCTGGAATTTTGAAATTTTCTTCCAGGGCCCTGGAAAAGCGGATAGTTTCCCTATACTCCTGGAATTTTGTATTTCAGCAGTTTTATAAACAAACCAAAACCTGCCGAAGCATCTGACTCGTGGCGGTACTTTTCGTATTTTATCAAGACTCGATTTCAAGAAGTTTTCCTGGATATTTTGGTCATTTTTGCTTCGACCGGAAAGTTGAAGAAATTACTTGATATTGACGAGAGAATTTGGGGTTGGGTCCTGGAAATTTTTTTTTTATCCTAGAGAACTTGTGGAAAACTCCTGGAATGCCATTGGGCATTAAAAGGACGTTGTGCAGCCAAGAAAAATGAGTTTAAATTTGGATATCAGGCCTTACATTGGGTGAGGAAGTTCGAATTATTTTTCTGAAAACGGGTACGGGTTTCATTCGTGCACGCCAGCGCGCCGCACAACGGATCCAAATTGTTAGAGGAGTACCCCGTACCCTGTAGGATTCGGTCATAAAACAAACCCCTTAGCTAGTCTCCTTTTCGTTGTGTGACATTTTCGACTCGGAGCTTCCTTGTACTTACTCCATGTGTTTGATCATGTTCCTGTCACCCATAGATTTTCTTTTCTAAGCGGTGTTTCTAATGGCTTGTAAGTTAACTAGTGGACGTCTAAGAAAAAGCATTTTTGTGTCTAAAATCTGAATCAATATAAAAATGAGCGAAACGTCAATGTCAATTCTACAAGCAGTATTCCAATAATCTTTGGAAATATGTTGAAAAAACGTTGCTCAGAGATTTTGTTGGAGCAGTTAACTAAAACAATTGGTTGGACATGTTGTGTTCGTTGAACGCCCTTGGGCTTTGAGAAAACACGTTGTGCTTGGTTCTGTATACATCCGCTGTTTGAAGGAGAACGCAGGCTCACCCCGGAACAGTGGCTGGTTACCGAGCCTGCTTGAATGTTGGAGTACTTACCAAGTTTTCCTTTTCTCTTTCGAACAGTTCTTATAAATTTACGACTTAGTTGACACTCGATTGCACCAGTTACCCCGGGTTTCCAGCCACCTGCCGTAAAATTTAATGTTAACCCCCCAGTTAAAAGTCCCCTTCCCCTCCCCCTCTTATAAGCCCATCTGCCTGCTAACAAAAGTTGATTTCCGGTTATATGCCCTCCCCGAATATAAGCCCTTCCATATATAGGATCATCAGTGATCTAATGTATTCCTGTTACAACCGGAGAATTTATTGCAACTTTCAGGGGAAAAATGAAAATAACGAAGAGTGGTGGCATAAGTGAAATTAATGTCAAAATAGTACTTGCTATTAAGTTACTCCGCTACAACAACCTGAAGCTTTGGGGGAAATGGTAAATAGCTCGCCGCGTCAACTGTCAAATTCTCCCCAAGCGTTCAAAGATTAATTGAAGTTAAATGCTTCATAGAAGTCATTACCATTACGCTCCCATAGTCTCGAGGCACAGCCTGTGAGGAGTGATTTTGACCTCAAGAACTGACTTGACAGACAGCTTCTTGGCTTTCCTGTGCACGTCACATTAAAATCAACACCATTATTCTCGAACTCAAACTGCCACTGCCCCTGTCCGGACCTTATGATAAGGTCTTCCATGGAGTCCTTGAAAATGAAGGAGGCATCACTCAGGTCGGCATCGTCGTTGATTGTCGCCTTGGGAACGTAGGCAATGGCGGCTCGTAGGAATCGTCTGGTGGACTGCTGTCGTTGTGTATTGCGGGGCCACTGGTGTTCCGGGCCACATCTCTCAACCAGGATCTTTCCCAATGCGCGTGGGGTTATCTTGGGCAAGTTAATTAAGTCGCATCTGTCCATCTTGCGTAAAAAAGAAGCGAAGGAACGAACTGTTTCAGTACAGCGGTTAACTCGCAAACTACTGTTTGAGCTTAGACTGACGGCTTCTGAGATTTCAAATTTTGAAATAATACTTGTGGTATTTTTTGCAGAATGCCCCTGAAAGCAAATGCTATTAAATCTGATAATAATAGACCAATTTTCGTTATATTAAAATTCAGCCATCAATTAACTCTATATTTATTCCCCAGATCCTCGTGCTGATGTCTTTTGTTTCAGACTGAATTTTACTACATCGAGTTGTTGTGTTAACAACCCGACAACAGCAACAACCACAGAAACGACACCACCAACAACAATAACGACAACAATATCAGATGTAAATATGAAAAAAATATCCTAAAAGCGATAACTGTGTTCCAAAAGATGTTTTTTCAGCGTTTTTCTTTGATAATGTACCCAAAACTCCTGACAAAAGAAGGGGACGGCGGTGAAGGGCAGGCTCGGTTGCCCCCACCCCTAAACCCGCCATTGTATGCCCGTTAGAAAATTGGTTTCAAAAATACCTGATTGCTATGACTTCTACTTAATCTAGGTAAGTAACTGGACATGATGATACCGGACCGGTAGTCAAGATGGATGCGCACGCACAACCGCCCAAGAGGCCAAAAAGGTCCGCTGAAGCAGGCTCAATTAAAGCGAAGAAGTCCGAACAGGTGTTTCCGTATTAGCTGACGTTACCGTAAATTGGAACGACTAAGAAAACTATCAGCGCGTTCGTCCCTTAAAATTGGCGTTTGTGTGTCTCGGTTTACGAAATTTATTGGCTTTTTCGATGGATTGCGGAGGACATACATGGAGCATGGAAATTGTTAGTACCTAGCCGCCCTTGGTTTACACCCCTCCCCCCAACAAAATTTCTGGCCTCGCTACATTCATACAGATCGACGGCATGATAGAGTGACTTTCGTTTGATCTTGAAAACGCGTTCGCAAACTGTTCACTTTTTGTTTTGTTTCGTCGCCCAATGGCAAGGAAACTATACGAAGACAAACTCTGTCGTGGATTTCTATCTCTTAGTTCGTTTGTCCAATAAAATGAAAACTACGAACACGAGCATAACAGAAAGACGGCGCAATACTCGTGCTTGCATACGCTCAGTTCGTCAAGCCAATCAGAAGTTCCCCACTTTCATAGTAGCGTGCACTCCTGCTCACGTTAAACAAAGGTCGTTCGAGCGGCTCTGTTCGCGTTTTGTTTGAGTGTTTCTATTTCAAGGTCAAACGAAAATCGCTCCACCTCGCGCACTTTGCGGAAGTACCTGGACTCACTTACAATAAACAGACTTCAAATGGAAACTAGTATGCCACACACTTTAAGAAACAGAGACGGTACGAAAATTACTTTTCAGTGAGCACACAGTAAATGAGTTTCAAAAAGCCTGACTGTGTCTCAAACAAACAAATAGCCTTGATACACAAATGATTGGACCAGTAACTTAGACTTCTCCGAAGTTCCTGGTTCAATTCTTCCAAGTCTTGCCGAGAGCTAGACGTTTGGAAGGTAAACAATTTTTGCTGACACAATTTCAAAACCGCAGTCCTTGTCGCTCGACGCTTTATAGGGCACTGTAAGAACGTACGCGGTCTGTACCTAGACCCTCGTTTTAACATGTACAGGCACTTGTGATGAAAAAGCTGCTCTGGATAATGGCATTACATATAAATAGATTAGAACAGCAAAACACGTCGATAACAAAAATCAGGGACCGTGATGCATATTTTGGATTGGTGCGGCTATGGTTCCGGGGGCATGCTTTCCCCCAAAATCTAAATTTCTGATTTGAGATTTAAAGTTTCTGAAATCGCTGGAAATGCCTCTTATTTTAACAATCACCAAAATTTATTGAGGCGGCTAGAGCCTTCCAACTTTCCCTGTTCAGCGTTCCCTGAAAAGGACTGGTTTTTACGAAACTGCCGGATACGATTAGCCTACCCGCAGTTGTTAGTTATCCTTTGCCGCCGGAAGCGAGAACTAACGTCTGCGGGCAAGCTAGGATACGGACGCTTCATACATCAATTAAAAGGTAAAAAAAGACAAATTTCTTTTAGCTAATTTTGAAATTCAAGCTCACTGATTAAAATACTCCGACCAAACCGCTCGCTTTAAACCCAAACACTGAATCACCTGATTTCTCAACCAGAAAATGAATACAGTCAATATTTTCTTAGTGGTACAAGCAGGTTTGTATAGTCCTACCTCAGTATCGATTGCTTCACGTTCAGCTGTTGATTCGTGCGGAGGAAACCGATGCGAACACGACATTCTACTGGCCTAGGATTTGCGATGGAACTAACGTAAGGAACCGTCTTCGATTTTCCGTAGCAAAATTGAAATGTAGTGATAGTCTGACGCCAACTTTCAATGATACATACAAGTACATTTTGCTGACGTCACATTTTGTTTAGCGTCTTTCATTTTCATTTTTTGCAGGGAAAATCCTTCGATAGAAAGCAAAACTTGCTTCTTGCACAAACAGAGAACAGAAACTATGAGAATATTTTGAGTTGGTGACACGACAGTTGTTCAATATTAATTATTGATTTTAAAGGTTGTAGGGGAAAACTCCCGAAATGAAGGTTTAGAAATTTTGATTGATTTCTGCTCATGTGGTCTTCTTTAAATGAATTATTCATTTAAAATACTTTTGAGCCCTTCGAGCTCGACGAAACTAATTGAATACTTCAAGAGACGTAACGATATCCAGCCAAACCTACATACTAAACTATCTAATAAGATACATTTCTTTACAGAAATTAATTTAGTGTATCTTAATACTTTTAAGTATTATTTTACTTTTAAGATTTAAAATTCTGGAGAGAAAGATCGAGAGGGGGGTATCGGTGCTCCAAAAGACGTTTTTTCTGGGGGTTTTTCTTATAAAAGATTTCAAAAACTGTAGACGAAGGGGGAAGGGGGGGTTGGGGGGGCTGTCGGCCTCTCCCCTTAACCCTCCTTTGGCTTAAGTTAATTTTTTTAACTGACAAGATTAATCGTGAAAAGTCAAATGAACAAAGTAAGTTGATTCGACAAGTGACAAATTCCGTTTGAAAAATGCACGAATGTGTAGAGCAGCATTGAGAATAAAAAACATTATGTTGCGATAGAAACTCACCAAACAATTTTTTTTAGTATCAAATTGAGGAGCGTCCTCTTTTGAAAGCATATAGTCACATTTTCCAGCGAACCCAATCTAATAATTTTACGCAAGGTAACTGAGTCAATGTTTACCAAAAGTGTTTTTGTACGCCCAATCTAAACTGTACTTTTATCAAATAGAAAAGTTTTTCAACGATCACAAATATGCAAGTTATAAATATAACTGAGTTTTGTAACCTCTACTTGAAACTTTAAATGAAAATCAGTTTCCAGCTGTTTTAAAAGGTTGTCCCGATGCCCGAGTGCGTACCCAGACTGAAAGGAACTCTGGGTTAATTGTCAACAACTTTCGCCGTCCAAAGTATAAATTTGGTCAATAAAAAAAAGTTCTGAACATCGAACGCAGTCTTGTGTACTA
Source organism: Parazoanthus swiftii (assembly GCA_025403585.1). Classification (NCBI taxonomy): domain Eukaryota; kingdom Metazoa; phylum Cnidaria; class Anthozoa; order Zoantharia; family Parazoanthidae; genus Parazoanthus; species Parazoanthus swiftii. The sequence continues at coordinate 14,339 of JAOBYE010359315.1, forward strand.
AATGGAGCGGCTTTTCATTTGATCTCAAAACAAAAAAAAAAGCGAACAAAACGGAAACCGAGTTTCTTAAGTGCAAACATTTTAAATTGATAATTAAATAGTGACCATTATTATATAACGCATTCTACAATGTTCAGCACATTTGACCTATTATTAAACGACTCAAAACTTGATAATTTATTCAAACTTTCAGAAAATAACAAAATAGGTGCAAGAGTGGTTGCATAGTGAAATAAACATCAAAATATATGTTACTGGAAACTGAAGCTTTTGGGTAAATATTGAAAAACTCGGCACGTCAAATGACAAAAGCCTCTCCAAGCTTTCAAAGTTTAACCTTAGTTAACAAAGTGCTTCATAGAGTTCATAACCACGCTCCCACAGTCTCGCAGCAAAACCTGTAAAGCCTCAAGAACAGACTTGTCAGCCAGCTTTTCGGCTTTCCTGTGCAC
>JAOBYE010359426.1:0-14787 GCA_025403585.1 Parazoanthus swiftii
TAGTAGTAGTTGTAGTAGTAGTAATTGTAGGCCATTGTAGTAGTAACAGTAGTAGTAGTAGTAGTAGTAGTAGTAGTTGTAGTTGTAGTAGTAGTAGTTGTTGTTGTAGTAGTAGTAGTGGTAATAGTAGTATAGTAGTAGTAGTAGTAGTAGTAGTAGTAGTAGTAGTAGTAATTGTAGTAGTAATAGTAGTAGTAGTAGTAGTAGTAGTAGTAGTAGTAGTAGTAGTAGCAATTGTAGTAGTAGTAGTAGTAGTTGTAGTAGTAGTAATTGTAGGCCATTGTAGTAGTAACAGTAGTAGTAGTAGTAGTAGTAGTAGTAGTAGTAGTAGTTGTAGTTGTAGTAGTAGTAGTTGTTGTTGTTGTAGTAGTAGTAGTGGTAATAGTAGTATAGTAGTAGTAGTAGTAGTAGTAGTAGTATAACTGTTATGATAATTGCAGTTATCATTATTTTCATTATCTTTATCATTAATACCTACTTCGTAAAAAGATCTAAACTATAATCGCAAAAATTATGAACCCTGGAGTTTTTCAACCTTAGGCTGAAAAACGCCCCCCCCCCTTCCCCCCTCCCTTTTCCCTAGGCCAACCTCGTATTTTCTGAAGTCAGTAACTTACTAGCAAGAAGAGCGCGCGCTGCAAAGCGAAAAACACCCATTTCCTTCTTTTAACTCAGACAAATTTCGGTATAGATGCAACAAGATAATCTAGTTAGCTCTAATCGATAGCGAACCAACTAACTAACTGTTTGGAAACACAGCTATAAAAGTAACTTTCAGATAGCGGTTATCAATTGTGCACAAGCTTAATGCTAGGGAAGCCAAGCAGATCGTCAATAAATAAAATCCGCGTAAAAGTTTTGATCGCGTAGCAAATAAACATTTATTTGGCAGTTTTAATGAACAGGTGATTCAATTTTGAGTGATGCGACAGAGTTAGAAAGGATAGGAAAAATAACCCATAGTTATGTTTGTGCATCGCTTATGGCAGCACTTTACACACTTTACTTGCAATTAATCACAAAACTCCCTCATCGGAAAGGAAATTGAAGCCTTCAAACTATTTATAAACTCTTCAGATTCTACAATTCTAACATTAACATTTATTATCTAAGCTTTTTTTATAGATCGGGCCGTTTCTATTTCTAGTATCTGAAAGGGTTAGTTATCCACGCAGAAGTACAAACCACACAATCGTCTCATTTCTTGTGCAAAGTACAAGTGGTACTGATTTGATCAGTTATGAATTTGATATCCGGGCTGACGGTGACATCTGGAAAACCAAGAAATTGATTTAAGTGAAAATAGATAAATCTTTCTACCCCTTGTAGGAGCTGAAACCATATTGGTTTTAGCGATGTTGTTTGATGTTGTCAGTTGTGCTACAAAACAAGTGGAGCACTCAGCTCTGGGCAAAATTTACCTTTAGTCTCGATAAACATAACATTTGGAGAATAGGCCAACATTGATTGCCAGCTGTGTTTCCGTTTAAAAACGCTCCAGGAAAACATGAAATTTGGGTAATGTGCTTTTTCTTAAGAATTCTACAATCAGTGTGGCATTTCCGAAAATACTTGGGCAACCAACTCAATGGCAGGAAGAGGAAAACCGTTTTTCAGAGCGCTGCGAGCTACATCATTTCGGTGTTTATCTTCGATGTTTATCATATTTACCTTTGGTGAAATCGTTATCAAATTGTTTCAAAAATGGATGCAGAACACACTTTTTAATCCATTTATATTCGTATACAAGTACGAATCTTTGAAAAGTGTCTTTTCTAATCTTGACTAATCTTGTCCGTAGGATTTTGAAACATTCTATAACACGTGTTGCAAGCAACTAAGAATTTCCAAAGCTCTTATTTATATTTTCCCAGCCCACAGAAACATTTGTAAATCTCGTATATAAACCATTTATCAAGCAGCTATCCAGACAACAAAGAGTTATGATAACCGAATTATCTCTGACGCATCCAAGGAGAAATAAATCATAGTTTGTAGCATTACAAACGAGCACGCGGCTGTCTGTTGATCTCGCGGTTTGCAAAGCGTTTCTAAGCAAATTTCACTTTTGCCGACGTATTTCTAAACAGCTAAATTCTTTACTGACTAGAGAAATTACTTTCCTTATACGATTTAGAAAATTCCGTGCATTACTGAACAACAGCTAAAGTATAACTTTTCAAAACTCTGATGAATTACTAATGAGGTTAGCAGAATGGATACTTTTCCACAGCTGGCTGGCTAACACGTTTTTAAGCTGGTTCCTGCTTGTTTCTGAAGGTTCAGTTGCCTGCGTGCCGAACAGATTACTCCAATTGGTGGTAGTTCGAGTCACAACAGTTTCCCTTATCAACCTTGGCTCACGCGATTGAAACTCAGTCTGGTTGCCATGACTACCACAAATGGCGTCAAAAGCACCTCATCTTTACGTTTACCCCTAAAACGGCCTGGAGGATGGGGGATGGGGTCAAACTGACACCCCCCTCCCCTGCAAGGCTTTCCTACCTGAAATCTGAAGCTTTGAAGCAATCGAAATGAACTTGTAGCACCTGTAGTCTAATTGTTATATTTCTTTTGACATTAATTGATCATGAATACTAACGTTTAAATTTTTTACTCTCTTCTGTTTTTTTTTTCTTCGTTATTTTCTACTAAGTTCAAGCAAATTTGCTGTAATTTTGCTGAAAACCACCCAAGATGACACAACCTCAATCCTAGGGCTTTCCTGGGATCGAGGTTAAAGACGGCAGCCAAGATTCAAATGGCGGACATGTTGTGAAAAACGACTGCTACTAACAACAGGTCTTAGTTGAAACTTGATTGTTGTTATGGAAAGTACTTAGCTAACCAAAAGGCGCCTAAGGCAAAACTCGATCTTTTATGTACATGCATTTGAAAGTCATGATGATGATAATTCAATTAGCATATTCAAAGACGCATTACAAGTGTTTAGAAATATTAATTAGTAATAATTGGAAATTGGGGGAGTGCGTTCGATGGGGTGGGGGTTAGAACCTAAGAGGTGAAGCAGAATAGGTAGTGAGGGGGGGGGTATTTTTTTTTATCCTATTCTTTGTATAAAAATCGAGGTACTGACTTGTGATGATAGTGATGGTTTTTTCTCAGTGGGTGTTGTACATTGTTATTGATAGCCGAGGCTGCTGCCTGAGGGTTTTCCAAGTTATGTTGACATGATGCAAGCTATTAAACCATGTCATTTATTTGGTAACAGAAGCCAGGGGCGCATCAGTCATTCAGGTATGAGGTATGACCGGGTTAATGCTTCTTCTTGTTTGAAGCATACCCCTGCAGATTACTGGGGGCGGTGTGGATGCCTAAATTGATTGACAAGTAATGGCTGCGTTAAAAGGGGGTAAATTTATACCTACTATACTACTTACAAGGCATAAATCGTATTTCCCATACATTCGCTTATGTTATCTTAAGCAACGTCTCGCTTGTAACACAACACCAAAACAGAGTTATTCGTCTTTTAATCGTGTGCAAAGCTTGGGCTACTTGTGGTCAAGCTTAAAGGGGAAAAGAACTGTTTAGATTGTTGATAGTACTCCCCTTGGTTTTTGTTTCACAACTCTAAATCCCAACTCATCTGTCTCGTCGTTCCAATGCATTGCTGGGGCTTTTTCCACTGAAAGACTGTCAAGGTCCGAGTCCGAGATTCACTTGGCTTGTATTGCGCTTGGGACTGTGGACAAGCCCTTGCGTCTGTTGGGCAGGAATTTAGTAAGTTTAAATACTTCTTTAGCACAAGTTCACTGAGATGTGGTGCTGATACGTGTCCAAGCCTCTTGTGATGGAATTTATCTTCTAGCAGTGTTCAAAGTCTCCTCGTCAAAAGCAGATTGATCATCTGTCGCCGTTCTCTTTAAGCTGGAGTGAGTAGTGCCCGGCGATTCTATTGCATGCGCCAAACTTGCGGACTGCCATCAGATAATCTTCAACGCACTCTTGGCTTGATTCATTGAACAACAGAAACCTCAACGAGTCTTGGTCTTCTTTTCTGACTTTAAATTGATGGAATCAAGCATGTTTTCAATGTGCTCAACAACCGCTACAATCAGTCTTCTCGAAATCGTACCATAACCCCAATTAAGCAAATCATTGGTTTTGTTGTGTCCTTTCATAAACACGATTCTACTTTTCCCGGTTTGTTTTCGTTCGTTACTCAATAATGTGGTAAGTACCATTTTCGTGGTCTGGTTTCGGTGGCCTCACAGTGGATGACAATCTGGCTCTTTTATTCATTGCTATCAATAGCAATGTTCGTACTCTTTTGACCTTGTGAAAACCCATGACTTTCCACGACTTTTTCAATGACCTTTAGCTGTTTTCCACGACTTAATTTGGCCATCTGTTTCTTTGCAATATATCAAAAACTGTTCTCGAGACGAAATTTTTCCAGGATAGTAGAGAAACCGTAGGTTTTAAGAAAATAGTAATATGTATTTACCTATATGTCTTATATCATTGGAATCTAGCTTTCCGTAAGTGAAATCTGACGAGTTTTTGTTTCGTCTCACTCATTTGTCCCTTAAACGTTTGGGCCTTAATGTTTTTTGAGGAACACCAACGTTGCAGATTTTCGAAATGGTTACAGATAAAAGCTGGCCATTTGGCATGCGAGCGGCTTTGACCTTGCTTATTACTTTTCATGACAAAAATAAAGTTTTAACTAAGAACTGTTGCTATGGCAACAGTCATTGGAAAACATGGCCGCCATCTCGGATTTTTCGAAAATTTTATTTTTAGCAAATTTTCAGTAAATTTCCTTGATTTTAATAGAAAACACATATCTGTAGGCTCAAATAGCAAAATATTCAAAGAAAAAATGAAATAATTGAAAATAGAAGACATTTTGTGAAAGTTTTTCCATTTCTTGATTCAAACTTTAATTTGCATAATTAATTTCGCATAATTTACAAGTGATGACGTCATACAAGTCAGAAGATGTGTTATTAATTGGACTTCAGGTACTGCAAGTTTCATTTAACTGCTTCAAAGCTTTAAAATTTAGGTTAGACCCCACCCCCCCAATAAACCTTTAAGGGTTACGGTAATTATATTTATTTCCCACAACTTTCCATGATCCAAATCAAAATTCCTTGACTTTCCAGGCCTTGCAAACGAATTTGTAAAACTCCATAACTTCCCAGGTTTTCCATGACCCGTACGAACCCTGAATAGTCCCTGTGAACATCCAGCCAAGCGGTTGGCTCGATGATTTTATAGCTGACTAGTCTGTGTAGACTTGCCCTTAGAATACTTGGCGGGGAGCTTCTACAACTTTGGCAATTAGCACTGATACGCTGTGATTGGCACTGTTTTGGACAGGGACATAAAGCCGTTGGTCCCCCAAATGGATGAAGAGCCACTCGGTGGAAAAGCCGTCTGGGTTTCACCATTATATTGCGATTCTCTCCAGTTCTTCTGGGTCTTGTTTGCAATTGTCATGTCTCAGCTACTTCCCGCAGCTTAGAGACACAGCACTTTCCTCAATATGTGAGCTGTTCCAAGGATGGCCGACAACTGTGTACTTCCAACAATGTCAGGAATGCCTTGAGACTGTCCCAAGTGCACCAATCACTAATGGTATTACTGTCACTTTCGATGCTCTGTGGATTCTCTTAATTTCGAATGCTAGGTCCTGATATCTACCCACTTTCTCTTCCTCAGTACTCAACTAGTTTCCACTCCTCATGTGTATCTTCCGCACTAGAGTAATATCCGGTCGATTGTGATTCAGCTTCTTATCTGTGTAAACAGTCATGTTATTATTATTATTGCTATTATTATCATTATTATTATTATCAAGTAACTAGCTAATATTTCAGAAGGCATATGTTGTACAGTTTGCTATCTTGAGCCTGGTATTATTTTCTCGAAGATATAATTCCAGGTGGAAAAATTTATTCAAAGTGCACATGGGGTATTTTAAAAAAATTAGGACTTGCCAGTTTTGGCAACCTATCAGTGAATATTAACGCAGACATAAATTTCATACATGAGACAATACAGCAGAACAAGAAAATAAGCCGAAATGTTGCTTTATTCAAAGCAATATTTATTTTATTTCAGAGTAGCACGAAAAGAGGGGCTGAATTAACCTTGAAAATCGGTTCTTTATAATCCCAAATTTCACGTTTTTTGACCAAATTAAATTTCAAAAGAATTATTCTCCTTTCGAAAAATTAAGTTAGTTTTCAAGAGCTCCACAAAAAAGTCATCCTCATCAAGCACTTTTTGCGAGACAACTTTGGCAAAACCGCCATCTTGCATAAACATGACCCCATTGTATGTTGGGAAAACCGTGATATATTGAGCGGGAAAGCCCTACATTTTGCATTTTATATGTAAGTCTCGAGTCGGGTCTGCCTTCACCACAAATATGCAGTCAGCGTTCAATCAAACTTCCAAAAGGGAAGAAGGCAGACCACTAAGACCTTACTATTGTTACTTGCTATTAGGCTCTTATTGATTGTGCTAGCATAATTTTTGGTATAATTTGGCAAAACGAGCATAATTTTTGCACATTTTACAAAAAAGCATATTTGGCATGTTTTTAGTTTTTTTTTTAAGGGAACACTACCAGAGCCATGACTTGCATGGTCTCTAAGATTGTCCAAGGTTCAGTCTATTTTCATTAGTCTGGGGCAGGGGAAGAAGGATACCTCAATAATGCGCCGTTGGTCGTCCAAAGGACTGATCAGAGAGCTACGATACCGCAGTACGTCGACGCTGCCCAAGAAATAAGGAAAAGAAAGTGGAGTGGTGGAAGCTCCACGCGGAGCGACTTCTTTGTCGGTCTTGCGCTGTCAAAAAGGTGCTCTTTTTTCAGCCATCTTCTGCTGCTTCAGAGAGAGTTTTTAGCATCCTCTCAGCCTCGTTCAATGACCAGCAGGTTAGTGCTCTGTCAGATTATTTACAAGCTAGTGTGGTGCTGCAATGTAATAAGCGCTAAGCTATGTCAGAACATATTAAATGTGATACTAACATTGTACATTTGACACATTAGTCTGGAATAAAGTGCAATAGTTAGTTGTGTTTTATCAGAGCAAGTGTGTAACTCAAGATTAAGAATGCATCATTCTTTACTAAATATATAAAAGATTTTGGTTTAGGACTAGTTTTGTGTTTTTTATTTTTCAGCATACACTTAGGAAAAGTAGCATAATTTCAAAAAAACGAGCATAATTTTAAGCATAATTTGGAAAAAAATCGGTCACTGCTAGTAGCATAATATGCTACGTTTACTCAAAACTTCAGGAAACTTGAGAGACGGTTCCAACATTTTCTCTCATGCTCACTGTGCCAGTAAACACTTCTTCGAAACTGGCAAGGATTAAGCCTTCTCAGTTCTTTACTGAATGAGCTCAGGCACCCGAAAAAGTTCATAAATATTTAGAGTAAAAATAGTTAATTTATGCATAAAATGAAACGTTTCATCGAGCAGTGTATCTCTTCAAAAAAAAAATACAACAAAAAATGTATCAGCTGTCCTTGCACGTGACATTCATACATCGTAACGAGTCCTCCCTCATTTCTTTGTGGAGGTGTAGGACTTTTAGCTACCCCCTCCCCCCCCCCTCCAAAAAACAAAAAAAACAAATCTTTTTATCATATATTATTTTTGGTAGAGCCCCGCCTTAAGAAGAAAAACGACGGGTAACTGATCAAAGTGGGCGTGGTGCAGGAGTCACGTGACACGAGCAAAGGAAGACCAAAAATCAAGAAAATGTGAAAAACAAAAATGTAGAAAATGTACTGCAGTGAAAACACAGCACAATTCCAAAAAGATTATGATCAAGAAACAGTTTTAAAACATTTGAAGCTGAGAACGTGAACAAGGTGAAAACACTTAACCCAAAAACTGTAGACGTGCTTAAATTCAAAACGAGTGTAGTTGGAATAATTGCAGTATTGTAAACAATTCTCACCCAAAAATAAAACAATGATCATGAGTTCTATAAGTTTCGTCCGGTTGCTGTGATACCGCCCCATATTTACTGTATGTGCTGGGTTGCCGAACACAATTCTTGAAAATGCCTTATCTCAAGACTTGACTTGGATCGCAAACAACTGCAGAAAATATATTTTTGTCTTTGATTTACTAAACAATATACTGACGAACAAAATGACCCCTCTACCAAACCAGATGTTAATTTTCTACGCTACGTTTCACAGGTGATAAGATGACAAATAAATAATTTGAAAAACCGACAATTGTGTGTAAATAGGTTTCTACCGCGATGAATAATGATAAACTTTGTAAGCAGTTCAAAGGTCGAGATCCAGCCGCTGCAATGCACGTGCGTTTTTAGTTACAGTCGTTTTTAAAACACCAAACAAGAAACTAGACTTCCCGCAGTCTGTTATTCTCTTTCACTTCGAGAGGTTTCTCCCTCTGTGTTGAGGCTAAAAGAAACAGGTAATTGATGTTTTAACTTCCCAGCGAAACGCTCGAGGGCATATTTCATAAACCGGACAATATTTTTGCAGAGAAAAAGTTGTTCACTGCACTTGGGAGGTGATTTTGGAAAGAAGATCGTGTAAGCGTACGAAGAAAAAAGGTTCCCCTGTGTTTTCTACAGCATTTTAACAAAATTAAACGTTTTTTTTCACAAGATCACTCCATATCATACCCCTCACTCTAACCATAAAAAGGTAAATGAGTGTTCTCTTTGAACTTTCAATTGGGGATTTCTCTCCAACAAGGAAGTTCATCAGTAGCTTACGTTTGTTTGACAATTACCGCGTTGTGTTTTTTGTTTACTTTACCAGAAAGATGGTTCCTTTTATAAAAAGAAATACTTATTTGTGACTGATGATTTCATGTTTGTTCATGTGAACTACTCTCTCGCATCATGTAAACATGACAAACCGTTTCATATCAAGCCACGCCCCGACTATTAACATACGCGTTGGAATAAAATTTGCGAACTCAGTTCCTTGGAGAAGTTGTCCAAACAAAATTGGCTTTTATAAGGGCCTTAAAATTTACCCAAAACGCGTCGTTCTAAATTGGCTAGATGGAAACAAACGATCGCCGAAAAAGGTTTGTTGATATTTGTATCTCATGAGCCAAATTGAGTGTCATTTCTTTGTAAACATGAAAAACAGCAATTAGCCAGGTTGCTGGTCAGCGGTAGCAACCTTAGCAATATGTAATGATAATTGACCAATCAGCATTGAAGAAAATTTTAATTGACCAATCAGAGGCAGCTTTTTATATATGGTGTCAGAACTCAAGGCAAAAACCTGACCAAAACACAGAACTGAAAACATTGAACAAATTTAGGAATGGTTTTACATCTTTGATGCGAGAAAAAAGCGGAAAAATCTGGAAGAGAGAGCATGGCTGCCCATCGTCGCTTTCAAATCCCGCTTCATTCCGGCGAAACGATGCAAATGATGAACGAACTTCGCTTGAAAAACGAGCTTTGCGATGTCGTGTTGCTGGTCGATGGGCGCCAGTTTGCAGCACATCGAGTTGTACTGGCGGGCGCCAGTTCCTATCTGCGAGCCATGTTCACAAATGGTATGCTAGAAAGTGGAATGAAGGATATAAAGTTACGTGGAATTGAAACAGCTGTGATGGAGTCTTTACTAGAATTCGTATACACTGGTATCGTGGATGTGAGTGTTGAAAACGTGCAAGCTCTGTTGTCCGCTGCAACACTGCTAAACTTGCACAGTCTTCGAAGTGTGTGCTGCAATTTTCTCCAAACACACCTCGATGCTACGAACTGTTTGGGAATTAGGGCGTTTGCCGACTTGTATTCGTGTACAGATCTCGAAGCGACCGCTTTTCGGTATCTATGCCAGCATTTTCTAGACGTTGTAAAAAACGACGAATTCATACAACTGCCGATGAACTCGTTGATCGAGCTTCTAAGCGAAGACCAACTGCAAGTTCGATCAGAGGATCAGGTCTTCGAAGCTGTAGAATGTTGGATTCTTTATGACGTCAGCCGTCGCCAAGAAATGGCTGCGAAAGTTTTAAGCAATGTAAGACTTCCGCTGTTGAGTTTGGAGTTCTTGGAATCTCGTGTGTTTCCATCGAAAATTATAAAAAGTAACACAGATTGTCAAATGCTACTGGCCAAGGTGCTTAACGAGTCGACCAAAAACTTACCACATTACATGTCGGTTGCACGTGCTCAACCGCAAGCGATATATGTGATTGGGGGTCGAAATGGTGTTGATTGTCAGCTGTCAAGTTTAGAACGTTATGATGCGTTGACAGATGATTGGGTTCTGTTAGAAAGAATGAAACATGCTCGCACTGCTGTTGGCTCATGTGCACTGAATGGACTGTTGTATGTTGTTGGTGGGGAGTGCGCAGTCAACACTCCTCATGATGATACAATGTATGTGCGCTATGTTGAATGTTATGACCCTGCAGTGCAGCAATGGATTTCTTTAGCGGACATTGCCATTCAGAGATCTTTTGTTTCTGTTGTGGCACTAAATGAGTACATATATGCAGTTGGTGGGGAAGACAGAACTTGCAGCTATAATTACGTCGAGCGCTATGACCCCAAGACCAACCATTGGAGCACAGTTCAGTGCATGCGACGCAAGAGATCTGGAGCTGGTGTTGCTGTTTGTGATGGTGAGAAAATAAAGCCCTATTTAGAAACTAACAAAATTGCTTTACTTAGTAATTGGATCTTATTTTGGTAACAAATCTGATTTTTGAAGAGATACTCAGCTTAAAAAATATCCTTAGGATTTAAAATTAAGTACAACTGCAGTATCTGTATTTGCAGTTAACCCATCCAGCCCTAAACATGAAAAATATGTTTACTTAGTTCCCTAAACCTCTCGCTGCAGTTTCCTTTTAAGCAAGTTGGGAGAAATTTGTAACTCATCTTGGAGAGTTTGCTGTGAGTGTTCAGCTCAGCATCCTCATTGATGAAGTAATTTACCAATTTGCCTGAGTGAGTATAATGTGCACCCCTGTATAGGAATAGACAAGATTCAAGATGGTGTGGAATATTTGCACATACTTTTCTCATCCCAGACTTGCTGTATTTGTACAAAAAAAAACAGATAAATGAATGGATCAAACCTTTACAAAGCCCAAATTTATGACTCTTCATGTAATTTTTTTTGTCAATGATATACTTGAGAAAATGCAACAAATTTTTGATTGTGATTGTAAATCTGCAAAACTCTTATTGAATGACAGATGGATGTGGACTGAAATGATGTATGAAGCTAGGCAAACTTTTTGTTTTAATTTATTCTTGATCTCCATCTTTCATAAAATTGAGAGTTGTCAACTTTGTGTTTTTTGTGTTGCTATGCAAATTACTTGGTATGAAAACAAAAGGTTCAGTGTTCAATGCTCATCTCAGTTTCAAAGGCAAAATTTTGAGGAAAATGTGCATATTATACTCTGGTAAGTATGGTGGGCCCCACCTAGGGCCTTAATTGTTTCACTAGTTGGCTTATTAGAGGGGCTATTAGGGGCTGAGAAGTTAATAAATTCTGACATTCTTTGGAAAGGTTAAGTTATCTTTAATCGCAAGTTCTGGTTACATTGGTTCTTAAACCAACAAAAAGTGACAAAAAATATTACAAATGTTACAAATCAGTTAGCAAAACAAAATAAATGCCAATTTTCATGTCTTAAAAATATTATTTCAGAACTGGAAAGTTCTGTATCTGCCGTGTATTAACAAAAAATGCATCCATGGAGGATGGGGGAAGGGGGCAGGGCTGAAGACTTGAAAATTTTCACCCCAGATACTGGGGGCTTGCTAGTTCAAAGTGCTCCTAAATAAAGGAAATATTGCAGTAACTTATTTTGTTTTTGATGTTGTGAAAGATAGATGTTGATAATTGGCTTGCCTCTATTTCTCATCACCTTTTTAAACAGGTTAAGATAATTTAGCAAGCAGTCTATCTAGTGTCTTGTTTGTGCTGAAATCATTAATTTGTGTTTATACAATATACATACAGTAAATTGTATAGTTTGAATTTCCTGCACACTGCTGTCTTGAAACACAGTAATTGTAAATATATGCAGTCCCAGACCCCCTCACAGTAGTGTTATATTTGCCAAGAAGGGGGCCTGGTACTGGAACCATTTTGTGCCTTATTTCTAAATATAATGTGAGCGAAGTTGGCTTTCTGTTTTTCCGGTCTGACCAGTTACTAAACTTCTTAAATGTAATATGTGAGTTCTTAGAACTGGTTCTGGCCAAAATGGCCCTGGTCATAGATCAGAGCTAAGCTCAGTTCTCCCACTTTTGTTGGGCAAAGTACAAGATTTTGGAGAGTTTTAATAGGAAAAAAATGTATGTGCATGCCTGGTCCATTTCATTTCAACTGGCCTGAACCAGATCTTCCAGGCAATGGAAAGTAAGTTGCCTAAGGCAGTAGTAAAGATATATATCATTGAGATAAATTCCCATGCAAATTCTTACATAACAAAAGAATCTTGTGCCGGATTCTTTTTCAAGGTTGTTTTTAACTTGTTACAAGTATGTTTTAGATATGTCAACAGGGTCATAATTTAACTTGTCTGGCTTTTTCCAGCACCGGCCAGCTGGTCCAGTAGCAAAAGGAATCTACCAGGCAAACAAAAATTTCACTAGCCTGTAACACATCTGAAATATAATTGTTAATTTACTTGAGATAATAACCCATTTCCAAATTACGTTTCACTGCTCACAAACAAAACATTCAAGTCGAGGCTAGCCTGTGCTCACTTTTCATACATTTGTTGTATTTTTGGGCACTTGGCCTCGACTTGATGCTTTTGTTTGTCAGCAATTCAGCGTAATTCGGAAATGGGCTTTTGTGTTCTAAATCTGGCTAAATCAATGCTTGACAACTTTTTTAAAAAGTGAAACTTTCCTTAAACCACAATGAACATCCTCTTAAGTAACAAACATATGATAAGAATACAAATATTTTATATTATATTATATTAAAAAGATTGCAAAAGGCTTACAGTATTACTGGTCAAAAGTGCAGTTCCACTGAAAGAAATCACTAGATGAGTTACATTTAAAAATTTGTTACTAACTCAAAAACAATTTTTTCTGATTGTGTACTCTTTCTGTAAAGCAAGCAAGCCAGGTAGGCCAGTGCTTTGGAAATTTACTGGCCAATGCTGAAACTTTGCTACCACTGGGTATAGGGCTAAAAACACTGTCTTGTTACCTCATTTTAAGATTAAATTATTGCCCCACATCCAAAAGTAAGACACTATCAACAGGAATTGCCAGATTCTAACGGCTTTCATTAACTTGTAAATAATTCAATTGTATTTAGGTAAACTGTATGTGGCAGGGGGGTATGATCGAGGAGTTCACAGTGACAGAGCATCTGTGGAGTGCTATGATCCCGAGTTGGACCAGTGGACATTTGTAACAGAGCTGGAGAAGGCCAGGTCCGGTCTTGCATTGCTCAGTTTTGATGGCTTCCTCTATGCATTTGGTGGTCGGAATCGAAGCACTGATCACTACTTTGACCTGGCTGAGAGGTACAACCCATCCACCCACCAATGGATGCCGGTCGCGCCTCTGCACACTCCGAGGGCATGGCCAGCAGTGGCAGTGTTTGACAGAAAGATTTTTGTGATTGGTGGGTTTGATGGATTAAATCGTCTGGGTACTGTAGAAGTGTATGACCCCGAGATGGACACATGGAGGTTTGTGCAGGATATGAATGTTCCAAGGGCTGGCTGTGGTGCAGCTGTTCTTTGACGAACCATGTGCCCGCCAAACGAGGGAAACTCGGGCCAAGATCAAAGGATTGCAAGAAGTTAAAAAAGATCAGTACCTAACTGATTGCTGTGATAAGACATGCGTCCTTGTGCTAAAAGCACCCAGACTATCATGCTGGTAGTGTAGATGTTTGTGAGTAGATTTTGTGAGGATGTGAGACATTAGTTTCCTTCAATCTAACAGTAGTTTCTGTTTATGGTTTTAGTTTTAATGTTATAGCGAAAGTTGGGGGCAAAATTTAGTATATTAATCAATGCTGACATCATTTTCTGGCAAAAACGTTTTCTTGAAATTTATAAGAATTTTTTACCTCCCTACCACCCTTAAAGAAACTGCAACAGCGCGCTTGTGTTAAGTGTGCGTGAGAGGATAAACTTGGTTCCTGGGTGTCCAAATTTAGCCACTGTTCTCGCTCAGATTTTATACAGACCTGAAGAGTCGAAATTAGGCCACTGAACCAGGGGCTCTTCCTGCCTTTATGGTCCTTTTTTTGTTAGTACCATTGAAGGGTTTTTCTCAGTGTAGTCGATACAGGCTTACAAAACTTTGACTTGAAGAGATGATTGTAATTGTGAGCTTGTCAAATAAACACTGTTGTTTGCTTGATTAAAAATATATGTACTTATTACATTTTACCGAGTTGTGTGTAATATTTGAACGAAACTCGGATTAAATGTGTCGGTACGCTTTTGTTTATAACAGCAACTTTTGTTTTTTAGCTTTAGATGTTTAGAAACGTCACAAAAACTGTGCTCATTTTTACCGGGGCCCAGCCGAAGGCTGGCACTGGTCATAAAATGCAGACGGTTTCTGTCATTTTTTCAACGTTACATTGTTAGGGATATATCGCTGGCTCCCTCGTTACTTTTGGAATAGCCTGCGAGCCGGCTCATTTTTGGTGGGGAAAGGGCGAAAGAGAAGAAAGGAAGAGGGAGGAGGAGGGGGGGAAAATGAGCCTGCCCGGAAAGCATTGTGTCGAGAAGGCTGCATCCCAAAATGGGACGCAGCATTCTGATTGGCCGAT
>JAOBYE010359537.1:0-14784 GCA_025403585.1 Parazoanthus swiftii
CCCCCCCCCCCGAATAGCAATTTTAAGTGATGCGGTTGGCTCAAAACAGTTTCGACATACAAACAAAGTCCATCAGTTTTGTACGTCAGTTATTTGCCCAATAATATACTCATTCTCCTCCAATTAAAGGCTATTTGATAGTTTGTTTTAACAGTTTAACAAACACAAATATCAGTATAAAACTGGACAAAAACTATGCTTATATCCCCTCGATTCTGAATATGCATGCCAAGATTCCAATACAGTTTGCAGTTCACTGGAAGCGCATCAAGATACGATTAATGAAAACAATGCACAGTCCCTGCCGATTACTTTAGGAGCCCTCAGATCATCCGGTCTAACAATTGTCAGAACACGTACACAGATCTTGGATAAGTGACAATCTCTTCCGTTCATATACAACTTACTTCCCTAACCAAAAAAACACAACTTCCTTAAGAAACGTTAGGCTTTTTACTTTCCGCGTCTGTAACACAATTCGTTACCAAAGCAAATTTTTGCTATATCCACCCCTTGTGGGGGCTAAAAGTGATTACTCGGTCTAATCAATATATATAAACATCACATCTAGCCCCCACGAGGAAATCGATCTAGCGAAACTTTGCATTAGTAAAATGGTGTACAAATTTTCGGTCCTAAACGCCACAACGATCTCTTCTGCATGGCGTATTTTCTAGCAATGTAAACACATACATTTGGTTTTTAATATGCGAAATAATTTTAAGCAAAACAATTAACTGTAAACTTTATTATTAAAACAATTCAATCATCAATGTGTTACACTTCAAATACACCACCTCAAGAGAGATAGACTGCCTGAAAAACTGAATGATAAAAAATAATAAACTACCGAGTTTATTTTTAGGAATAAGTAAATTGATAAAAAAAATTAATTTATTAGTTTATTAAATTACATGTACTTATCAAATACATATATGTCCGAAACCTGTTGTGTGAAACTAAAGACGCTCTCAAAGAATATCGGACCATATATAGTTATCAGGGCATTCAATTACAAAATGAATTCACCCGTGCATCAGAAGCCGACTGCACCACTTCAGAAAGCAAACAGGTGGCAAAAAGTGAGCATATCTAGCCTGCGTGCAGGCTCTCCTTGTTGGTTGGGGATACAGTTTGGGAAAAGAAAAGAAAGAGGCGGGAGGTGGGGAGAAAGTCGCCTCTCTCAGCGACTCTTTTCTTCTTTCCCTAAACTTTGTCCCCAACCCGCACGGACAGCCTGAACGCAGACTAGTCTGACACAGTTTCAAATACACTTAGCCAGAAATAAAAGAACTCTAGAAACAATAATTAACAATTATTAAGGGGAAATTCTGCACACAGAACACGTTATTCCTCAGCAGTAGCTTTCTGTTGTTAGTGTTATTTATCAATGTTTACTATAAATTGTCTTATAAGTCAGCCTTGCATTCTATCTAAGTCGTAAACTAGGTTGATTAGGACATTGTAAATCAGTTCCGAAAATTCCAATAGACCAGTTTCGATATAATAAATTTCAGCCTGAAACAAAAGACATCAACACGAGGCTCTGGGGAATAAAATGTACAGTTTGTATGGATTATTCCCCAGAGCCTCATGTCGATGTCTCTTAATCTTGGTTCAGGCTGATTTTAATACATCGAAATTGGTCTATTGGAAGAACTAATAAATAACTGTTTTGTATAATTGTAATGCAAATCAAAACTCAGTCATATTTCTCACAATGTATTTATTTACATTTTTAAATAAGGTAACTTTACTCACGAGAAGAACCTGCTTCGTTTTTCAGTTTTGAACAAAATGACTGTGAGCACAGTGCTAAAAGGCATGCTGATCGTGTACCCATATGTTGCGTTCGGTCCATTTCAGTGGAACCCCATACAAGCGTGTTGTAATGTACAGTCTTATGTGCGATATCTATGACGAAAGTGCTCTTCAGTGGCAATATGAACGCAACCTTTGTGGTTAGGCTGGGCTCTTCATTACTGCGTGACGCAAGCACCAAATTCGTGTCACGAAACAGAAACTTAACAAAGACTTGCAATCTTACAAGAACAAAACGAAAACAAGCTTTACGGTGAAGAACATACGTACTCAGAAGATATACAGTTTTAGCACCAACTGTTTGACGAATACGTGGGGAATTCATTTACTTATATTTACCATCATTTAAATTGTAATTTCAGAACACTCCTCTCTGCCAGGGTCATGCACACCGGCCACTTTATATAGTGACGTGATTGAGGGTGCATTTAATTCTATCTACGGTGTCGGGTATTTAACTACTTAACTAGTCATTTAGTAAGGATTAATTTAAAATTCTTAACTCATTCAAGGGACGCAGTACGAATGTAGTACGAAATACAAAATAATAGAGCGAAACAGGGAGGGATTGTCTTTCATTCCTCCTCGTTCTTCAATTCCTCTTTTGCGTAAAAAAAAAGTTGAGTCAGACTCTCTTTCAGTAGTGCGTCAGTACGTTACAGAATGGGAAAAGTATAGGAGCGCTGGGAAGACTGTGCACGGCCGGGTGCACAGTTGGTTAAGTTCATTTCACGAGTATCTGCCAATTGTTAAGCCTTCCTCAAAACTATAATTCTGAAAAAAAAATCTGATCCCAGATAAGAAGATATTTGTCAATAGCGTCCTCTGAAAACCCACTGAAATATCAAAACAAAAAGCAGTAAAATGTCTGAATTTCTCTAAAACTGTAGTTTGTGACCAAACTCTCCGACAAGGACCTTGTTTTTCTCTCCAACGCTTAACATAGAATTATTGTCATGAACCAAAGTGTTCAAAGTTCAATTGTTTGTTCTTCTTTTTCTTGCGGCTTCCCTTCTCGTTCGTTACATTCAGGGACTCGAGTCGCACAGGCCGCCCACCCTCAAGGTGCTGCAGTCCCAGTGGCTCGCCCAAAGATGTGGGCTGGCCTCCCAAATACGAACCACCGGAGCTCCCGCCATATTGTCCACCCGGACCAGGACCAAACGAGCTGTGTTGCCCGTTGGTTGAGTAAAGCCCCGATGGCCTGGAACCAGTCAAGGCAGGTGGAGACTGCCTGTCGTACTTGGAGGTTTGTGCCAGGAGTTTTTCTGCTCGTTTTGGTTTGAAGTAGCTAGCTGCATAATCCGCATTTGAGCTTTTGGAAAGATGACTACGGAACTTGTCTTCTTCTGGCTCGTCAGAATAGCCGGGGTACCCATTTACAATCTGGCCGGGGTTGTTAATCTGAGCGCGGTTGATGGGGGATTTCCTACCGCCTGACCGGGCGTTTCCCCCAGGCATAATCCCCGGGGTAGGCAAGGTTGTCTTTGTAACAACCAGCTCAGGAATGCACCATTTCCCAGTTTCTTCATCCCATTTACTCTCCCCTCTGATCTTGTCAAGATTGTAATAATTACAATCACGACGAATACATGGCTGGATTTTATCTAAAATCTGTTGCTGAAGTTTAATCATTTGTTCCTGCTTGCGAATCGCGTCCAGATAGTCCGAGCGATCTCTCTCGAACTCTACCTGAATATCGTCAATCTCATTCCGAGCGGATTTCAATGCTTGATCAAGTTGCTCGACCCTCTTTGTCTTGTCTCTAATTTCATCCTGCATGGAGTCATAAACCTTCACCATGATTCCATCATCATCCATTTTCTTAACTGAACGAAGGAGTTTCTGTCTCTTACTTAACGCATGCGCCTTTCTTTCCTTGTGTCTCTCTTTTAACTTCTGATCATTCTTCTTCTCTCCGCCAACCATTTTTTCTTGTAAAGCTGCCAGCCTTTTCAACGCCTCCTGCTGCACATCGTGAGTAACATTTGCAGCTTTCTGAGTCAGCTGATCCTGCATTCCTTTGAGGGCTGTTGCTTTTAAGTTCATCTCCTGTACCCCCTTCAAAGCTGTCTGCTGTGCTTTCTGTATCAATGACGGGTCTTCGCTAAGGGCAGCATCTCTCGTTGCCTGTGCAAGTGGTCCAGAGACGAGGGTCAACACAGAACCAGGATCCAGCTCCCCACTGGACATACGACGCACAACCTAACATTGAAAGTATCGTCAGACTTTCGGGAATTCAGTAATTGATAAAGAGATCACGAGAAGGTAGAATGTGGATTGGTACGATGTTACTGTGTTCAGTATACAATGTATTGTTGTTAGTGATCATCGTTTGATGGAAGAGAGCCTACAGGGAGTGCCTTGTATGTATAATAATAATAATAATAATAATAATAATAACAACAACAATAATAATAATAGTAATAATAATAGTAATAATAACAACAAAATTCAATTAACCAGGGCATCCTGTCAGCATATGCTGCTGCTCTCCCCAGGAGAGTCCTTGAATTTAGCATTTTTTAAAGGTATAAGAAAGGCTATTTAAAGCCTTATAATATTATTGGAGGTACTCCAAAAATGGTTCAAATATTACATAATTATATTTCGTCTGCAAGTGGTTCTATCTGTGGTTTAATTTGGGGGAATATTGATTTCATACAAATAATTCTTCTTGCCACAGAAACCAGAATGTTCAAGTTCTTATAGATCTACTACACAATTCCCATTATGGATGGTTGGTAGCTATGGGATAGGAAGTAAAGAAAGAGGGCAAGGAAGACAGAAAAATGACTTGATAGGTGCACTGACGTACCTCGGCACTGGCTGTGTTTATCACACTTATAGAGCTACCATCTGTTGGAGTCACAGAAACCATGTCTTGGCCACGCCCAGCAACAGTATCTTCCTCTGCATGGTAATGCTCCTCTATAGCATGTACTTTGGAATTATAATCGTCCTTGAGCGTAGCCATCTCCTCCTGCAGTTTCTGTTTGGACATCTGTTCTGCTTCATACATAGCCTTCATCTCTGCCAGTTTGGTCTCATATTCTTGTTTGACCTGCTCAGTCTCCTTGGCAACCAACTCGGAGTAGTCAGGATGTGATGGCTGGGTTACTGCTGCTGGAACAATGGCAGAGTTTCCACCAGCTGCAAGAAAAAGTGCAAATAAAAGTTTGGGAAAATGAAGAGTGTAGTTCAAGAAAAAACAAACCCCATTTTTGAAAACAACGAAAATCACTTTGCACTGACTTCTAAGCAAGCTAAAAATTTGGACGATCAGAACTTGCTCACATGGACTCTTACATTTACCAAGAGGTTGGCTGCCAATCTGTGTTATAAGGGAGAGAACCTAAAATCATTCATTACAGCTTTAAAAAGCCTGACTTTGTGGTACCAAACAAAGTTTCGATGGTGAAACTAAACGCACCAATTTTAATGCCAGTGTTGGCCAAAAAAACTGATAGTAGCCTTTAATCTACCAGGCCAAAGTCTGCTGCTATATCTAATAACATAAAATTATATAATCACAGCCTAAATCAGATCGAAGCAGTGCAAATCAAAGTAGCTGAAGTATGGACACAACTCTATCTTTTGTGGTGATCTCGATCTCTGCAGAAAGAACTCCTAATTTCACAGCATATCCTTTGTTTAAAGATATCAAAGTGTAATTAAGTGGCTCAGCCATACCCACCTAAAAGCTCAGTTGGTATTTTAAGCTGGCCAAGCAGCATTTTTTTCAAGTTTTCAATTTCTGCCTGGTATTCTCTGAGCAGGGCATCCTTTGGATCTTCATTAATATGAGGTTTGTTCTTGATGTTCTTAGCACGGTTGGCATATCGCAATGTGCTGAGTGTCTCATCATAGTTGTTATCGGCAGGGCTCAAACATGCTACCATCAGTGTCTTGGTATTACCACCAAGAGAATCCTAAAACAATGAAAAGTTATAATTTTAGTCAATACTAGAAACAACGTACAGCCTCAAAATATCTACCGACATTTTTCCTGCATATGTTTTCACAAAAAACCAACATCAATAGCAGCACCACTATCAGTCACCTTCATAATCCTTACTACCATCATCACCACTATCATAATCATGATCATCGACATCCTCAGCATCTTCCTGTTGTTATCACCTCCACCATAACCATCACTATTGTAATCACCATAATCATAACCATCACTATCATCACAACCATCAACACTACCATCATCACTGTCTTCATGACCATCACCACTATCACTATCATCATCAGCATTAACATGACCACCTCCACCTTCACTGTGACTCACATCTCCATCACAGTCACTATCTCCATTATTTATATCATCATTACCATCACCACTACCAACATTATCATCACTGTCATCATTTATATTACTATCAACACTACCATCATCACCACCATCATCATCACCACCACCATCATCATCATCACCATCATCGACATCATCACCGCAATCATCACCATCATCACCATTATCACCACCACCATCATCATCATCACCATCACCACCATCATCATCCCCATCATCATCATCATCACTGTCATCATCATTATAACCACTATCATTATCATTATCATTATCATCATTACAACCACAACATTGCCACCATCACCAATACCATCATCATTAGAACCATTACCATCACCACCATCTTCACTGCTGGCATCACAGTCATCACCACCACCATCACCATCATTATCATCACAACCTTCAGCACAGATTTTTGACAAAAATAGACTACTCACCTGCAACAAGCGAGTCAACTTTGAGTCACGATAGGGAATATGTTTTGACTTGCCATCAACCAAAGCCGATATGACGTTCCCAAGTGCTGACAATGACAAGTTGATCTTTGTGGCTTCTTTTAGACGATCACCAGTAGCTCCAGTCTTAGCCTGCCGCTCACTTCCCGCCAAATCTACTAAATTTAACTTCCCTGCTCTTATATGCTCTCCACCATCAGCACCTGTGTCGAGAATTTCCAAGTTGATAGTAAATATAGAGTGTGAGCGTGATGAATCAGCATTCATCAGCGTTGACCCAACAGACCGATTTTTGCCGCCAAGATCCATCACCCTCTCACACTCAATAACATTGTTCACTGGAGCCATGGACAAATCTTTCACATAAACACCCCTTTCTGGGTGTTCTTTGAGTTCTAGTTTTGCCTTGTGATCTTTACCAAGCAGATCTCTGATTTCCTCATTGTAGATTTCCAAATAAGAGGCATGAACAAGGAATTTACTGTCCTCTGATACTTGAATTGTCTCGAAAATATGTTCAAAAGCACGGGGAATTATACCACGCTGTGTTGGTGGGTCAGTAATACCCATCATACTGAACGACTTTCCACATCCTGTTTGTCCATAGGCAAATACTGTTCCATTATAACCCTCCAGAACACCTTCAACAAGTGGAAAGCAGATGTCGTTGTAAATGGTCTCAGTTGTAGAGTCCATATAATAGGCTCCATCAAATGTGAATGTTTTGGGCGGTTGAGTTCTGTCCTTTGGCTTGTGAAGGTAACACTGGCCAATTCCCGATTCCATCTCTACCACAGCTTCACACTTTAGGGCTTTCTCCCGTTGGTTCATAGGACGACATCGCACAATTACTTTGACTGCCTCTGCCATGTTTAAGGGCCTGGATTGAAAAAGTTCAGTTAGTTCTTTTTACTATCATGTATACTTATCTATAATCTTAAAGCCCCAGCTCCATTTCAATTAAAGCTTTTCAATGTGATAATCACCTTTATACACTTACCAGTTAACCTCTTTGACACCCTCCAATCTGACATGTTTGTATGCAAAAAATGCTAACAATAATAATTCTAAATAGCTTGTACAAGTACTTAGCACTTTTAGAACAGAATATTTGTAAAGTTAAAAGTTTAAGTTATTTATGACATTCAGTAAAAAATACATAAATATAAAATAGACGTTGGTGCCTGATGTCGCTTCAAAGCGTGAAACTTAAAGGCTGTAACGTCCATTTTTTATTTTGTGTTTTATATTTCGCTCTATTCCAGCAGAATTTGCAACTTCCATATGTTTTAGACACCTACTCCATAACATTCAGTACATTTTCTAAGAGCAAAAGTATCTTAATCACTGCAATTGCTGATTGATTGATATTAGTTAATTATTCATTTTTATCTGTTTCTGTGAATAACTTATTATTATTGGGAGATCGATCAAGATGTCTGATACAAAATGCTATAAACGGTGAAATCAGCTGAGACGATCTATTTCTGATTTCTGATTCTGTAGGCACAACTCAACTGTTCGATAGGTTACGTTTGTTTCGAGATTCATACCTTAAAAGTTCGACTTTATATCCCTTATAGAAATCAGATGGTAATATTCAAAATAAACACTAAAAGGCCTGATCTGTGAACAATAAATTGATTCGTCCTTGAACAAAAATAAAATTCACTTAAGTTAATACCGTTATAGCGTTATATCATAAATAACGTTTTTAGAGCATGTCCCAAGCCCTTAGAAAAAATATGCTGTTTTAAAAACGGCAAAAGTTTCACCCATGGTAAATTCGTAAAATGAAATTCCGCAAAAGGAGAATTTTCAGATCAAGGTCAGGCTGTCACTGAAAGAAATTCGCGCGTTCGACTGCTATGGTAACACAAGATTTGTACACAGTTTTTGGCAAAATAACCGGATAATTCATCCGAATTTTACTCCAGAATCTTCAACTACTACTACACGTTATATATTACCGTCAATTGTGTCTCCTGATTTGGGAACAAGTTTCTCGTCCTTTTCGCGGCAAATTAAATTGACTCGTTTGTGTTCAAACAAACAGTCCTTCGATGTCACATCGTCTTCTTACCATGATTCCGGCATTAATTTCCTGGAGATCTACATTGAAACAGGCCAAGGCAAAAACAGATCTAACAAGAAAATACTTCTGCAAGACTTAAAAAGTGGTCGAATGAGAGTAATACAAGCTACATTTCGGAAAGAAAACTGCCGTAAGAGAACATTATTTGGACATCTGAACATTCGAAGCCGCCATTTTTTTAACATTCTTCTGACGTATTTTACCATATATGGAAATTGTCTCTTTTTACGCATCGCAGCAACTGGTCTCTTAGCAACTGTCAACAACCTGGGCTGGGTTTCTGTAGTTCTGTTGGTCAAATATCTCAAAAAATTATCTCAAAAAAGTTTCATTTTCATTTTCATGAAAAGAAAAAATATATAAATTTGAAACTCTTAGCCTTCATGTAGACTATTATTCTCCTTCGCCGCAAGAGGTTTCTCCCTCGGTAGTCGGTGAAACCAGAGAAACTTCCGAGAAAGAGAGCTAGCTCTCGTGGTCACGAAAGACAGTAAAATTCATCGGAGTCCGGAGAGGCTGTAAGCTCTGTGTTATATATTGTATTGTAAAGCTTTTCACTACAAAACCTGTGTAATTAACCTGTTTAGTAACAAAAATTTCCTTATTAAAAATATGTGTCAAAACAAACACCGCACATGAATTTCGTCAGATTTGATATGTGTGGATGCAACTTTGTATTCTGAAAACTAAGGTCCGGCGGAGCAAATGGGGACGTGGGACATGCCCCCCGTTTTTCAGAATAAACAAAAAAAAGTCTAAAAAGCTTTTTGCTGTTAACAAAACCGTGACCGTACTTGCTTCTTAACCGGAGAACACCTGAAGCAGTTTTTAAAAATGCCAAAGTACACATGCGGCTGCCAACTCTGAAAAAAACTAGAAACATTTTACCAGTTTTCGACACTCTGATTTTGTTCCAAATGGCATTTAAAACCAAGGAAATACGTTTTTAGACAAACTAATTTTCAAAGTTTCCCCGGGGAGCATGCCCACGGACCCCCGTAGATAAAAGCTCGCACCTTAATACTGTAAAATAAAGTTAATGTAAATAAAATATTACTGTTACTGTTACTGTTACCTTCGGCTCTCGGCGGTGCGCTCCCCCAGTTTTCTAAGTCTTGCTAAGGCCATGATTTAACATTGTTTAGTAAATTATTCCAGGTTAAATTAATTAACGTTTACATAACCGCTGCAGTAGTTTACTGTTAATATCACTGAATACGGCTTAACATTCAAAGGGTGAAAAGGTTTTGAACTGAACCGTCTCTTCTGACACACAAGCACACACTCACTGGAGTTGGTCATTACACTAAACCGACGTTCGTTACAGAAAATGCAAAACTCACTTCTAAATACCTCGGCCTTATTTTCTAAATAGCTCAGATTTCTTTTCCGGTGTTCGCAGAGCTGTAAAGGTTCAATGGAACCCCCCCCCCCCCCCACCCCAATGGCGCCGTTGTTGAGGAACGAAATCCAAACTGAACGTTACTTCGTTCTAATCTGTCAAAAGGTATTTAACATTATCACACCCGTTGTTCAACTATACTAAAGATACTAAAACGTGTTTGTATTGCTTTGGTACGGAGATTAATCCCGTGACATAAGTTCAGTTTTCAATGGATACTGTATTTATTTAAAACAACAGCTATTGTAAGCAAAGTACTATAAAGCAAGCCTGAGGCGTGAGATTCTCAATGTCCGGCGTGTATATTGTTACTGTAAATTTATATGATTAGTTTAATAAAAGATTATTGTTGTTGTTGTTGTTGTTGTTGAGTGCGAGAAGTAGCTCTGAGGCGTGATTCTAACGCCCGAGCCGCGAGACTTGACAGCTCTGCGCTTGACGAATGGCACCCTTTCCGGTGCTAGTTTCACATCTCTAATACACGGATCCAGAGTTTCAGACTTCCGGTCCAAATTCAAAAGAAAAGTGAGCACTCATTAAGTCAGGTTATTGTGTTTGGCGATGTTTGACAATGGTCTGACTTAATGAGTGCTCACTTTTCCTTTGAATTTGGACTGGAAATTTGAAACTCTGGACTAATCTGGTCAACATTGGCTGGTGCCAGGCAAAACCGTGAAAAGAGCTATTCTTTAAGAATAGTAGGGACTACTAGTAGTCTGGTATATAATTTCTTTATAAATAGCTTTTAAAAGATACGTCTTATCTGTAAAAATCTGATGTTAACAACAAAATAAAAATAATGGTATTGCGCACCTCTGAGAGCCTGGACATCACAGTAGCCAGAGAGTTGAGCCAGTGGTTCAGAACTTGTCAGCGGACTTGTTCTTTACGATGAGATTGCAACTTTTCAGTCAGTTTTTTCTAGACAAATCTGGCATATTCCATCTATAAATAGTATCAAAATCCTGAAACATGATGACTTGGCACAAATCAAAATATAAACCTGGATACCTGGGACACATTCGTCAGAATATTTCAGAGACAAGATGGCCGAGGAAGCTGATTTATTGTCAATAGGCAAGCACTGTTCCGTGGAGTGGTGCAAACAGTTGGACTTCCTTCCATTTCAATGTCTTCACTGCAAAGACATTTTTTGGTAGGTGTTTTTGTTTTTTTATTGCCCATAAACTAAAATTTGTCGTTTCTTGGAATAAATGTTTGAACTGGGCATTTCGCGAAATTAAAATTATGTATATAATTTTACCACTGGGATTGGTAACGCTAAACTATTGAATGTATCTTTTAAATGTTCAAGGCACTTTGCCACTTAAGTCTTACCATATAATATAATACCACTAAATTTAATTTAGATATTTATATTACTTTTACATGTACTTGTTATTTTAATTTTATTAACCTTCTGGTAATTTTTTAACTCGAGCAAGACCCAAGACAGGTCGGCAAAATGAATTTGAATGTTTTTCGGTTTTAGCCTTGAACACCGCACTCCAGCCAGACATCAATGCACAGAAGTTGGTTTGAAAGACGTAAGTAACAGCCTTACTATGATCGAAACGGTATGAGATTGAAAAAATGTTTATCATGTTCTCTTCTTTTTAGAAAAAAAAATCAACAGAATTCCACACATTTGGAACTTAAATTTTATGTTGAGAAATACTCTTTAGAAGTATAGAACCCTTGAAAAATTGATGTTGGATATCAAGCTTTAATTTTCAATTGTGCTAGAGTTAAGATTGTGTTGGCTTATATCAATTTGATATCCCTGCTGTTCATTAAATGGTCATTTTTACAACATATTGTAATACAACTCAAATTTGAGTGATCAGTCATGTTTTTCATTATTGAATGCTGACTCATACTGACTGGTCTTTCAGTTCTCTCAGCATGCATGTTTTGTCTCCATCTGTGAATAGTATACCCTGTCCCAGACTACACTAAAGGGAAGAAAAGTAGACATTTTTCAGACCAAATTGATACCCTTAAGAAGCAGCAGCACTCGCCCCATAGCTATCCCCAGTGTTTTTCTTAGTCAAAAAATGATAAAATAATTTTGTATTTTATTCAGTCATCCAATAGGCCATTTCCGAGTTACACTCCACTGTTACAAACAAAACCTTCAAGTCGAGGCTAGGTGCTCACTATTCATACATATGCTGCATTTTTGAGCACTTGGCAGCAACTCGATGGTTTTATTTGTTGGCAGTAGAGTGTAATACAGAAATGGGCTATTGCAATGCAGTTGACTGTTTATTTAATTATGTCAGCCTGCAGTTTTTCATTTTTATTCTCACAAGGTTGTTCAGATTACTTTTGTTATAGTTTTGGTTTATTATTTAATGTTAAAACTAGTAACATATTACTTCAATGTAAGATTACCAAAAAGATCAACCAGTAGTGTTGAGTTCCTTGATGATCTAACAGGTAATCAGTTTTGTTTAAGTCAATATTTTTCATAAGTTCATGTTACAGGGTATTTTGATTACCAGTCTTGAATAAATTTATTGCTTATATTTTATTTAAGGTTAAAATCCCCATTTGTCCAGTGTGTGGCAACATGGTTAAGTGGACGAGGGAAGATGATATAAATGAACAGGTATTTAGTACTTTAATTGTTACAGAATATAAACTGTATATCACTCAATTTACAATTGCTTCACAATATTGTGCTTCTTTATTAAGTCATTAATTAAGTTTTAAGATGATCAGACAATGATATTTCACAAGTGCAAGCATTTGAACAAAAAAATGAGTTGTACTAGATCTTGAAACCATTTTTAAAAAAATGACAAAAATCAACAAAATAATATATTCAGATGAGGAACTAAAAAATATTTTTTAATATGGCCTGACCAAACTTTTGTTCTCTTGCTAAATGATAAACATATTAGTTTTTAGCACAAAATAGAAGATCTTGCAAAATTTGAATCTGTTCATAAGGATTCAGTATAATTATAAATTAATATTTTGTTGTACAGTTGACATCAAATGACTTGAACCTTAAAAGTAATAAATTGAAAAGATTTGTGTTAAGTATTGGGAGTGAACAAGTGAGAAAATAATGACTTAAAAAGGTGAATGTAATTTAATAGACTGTAAAAGGTTCAAACTGTCGAAGGTTTAAATTGTCTAGACTCAGCTTTATATTGTTGTTATTATATACAAACTGAAAATTTAATATTTTTCTTTGTGATTTTTTATTCTGGAAGTTGTAAACTTTTAAGTTTTTCGTTCAATAAAGTAGCTATTAAGCTAGTGGAATTCCCTGACTCATACTCATATTTTAAGAATAGGCCAGTACTTTGTGTGAGAAAATGTTGATGATCATCAAACTAATGTGTGAATAAATTTCCAGGTTGAAAAGCACCTACTCAGTGGTTGCAAGGAATATGTGATCAAGAGGACTAAAAGAACAAATAAGTGCTCACTGAAGAGCTGCCGCAAAAGTGAACTCATACCATTTGTTTGCAATGTCTGTAACCAAAGGTTTTGCATCAGGTATGCAGTTAAATAAAAAACACAGTGAGATGTTTTTCCAACAGAAGTGCTGTAGAAGCTACCAGTTCACTCTAGAGTTTACTTCTTTATGTGATATGTGTTGTGTAATACCAGAAAATATCCACAACTCCCCCAATCATCCAACATTGTTTGTAAAAAATAAGACAATTGTAATTTTGGACAAAAATGGTCCCTGAAAAGAAAACTATCTGAGACTTTGTAAGCTTCTCAAGTTTAAAATATCTTTAATATATCTTTCAGGCACAGACATGCTCAAGATCACTTGTGTGGTTTCAACATTGTTCCACCTGCCATCACTTGCCACTAGGCTGACGGCACAAGTTTTGGACTAAAGATGCCAGATACTCGCCATGCTGATGTACTTAGTGCATCAAATGTTATTTATTGAATGGATACTGCAGACAATTTTACTTCTAATTAACAAAGTTCTTATCATAAAGTAGATATTAATAAAGTATTTAAAAAGCAGTTCAATCAAGGCTTACATATACTTGATCTTCAAGTATATGTTTACACTGCATGTACATGTAGTTCCAACTTTCTCTTTGAATTTGTCAAGTGAAAAAGATACATACAAACATCCAACCCCACACTGCTATTCTGACCTTCAGTTACAGCCCTTTCCAAGTACAACCTGACAGAAGCCACAGTAATTACAGTTCCCTAGGGGGGGAGGGGGGTACTCAAGTATAAATTTGAAGAGGACTGGTGAGAAGGAATTTTTTAGGTTTGTGTTTTTCAGCCGCAGTGTTTTTTTTGGCTTGATGATTTCTCAACAATGTTATATCAATACTTACACTGTTAAAAACTGAAACAGCACCATCACTTGCCTGCCTAGTGTCTGTCTTGACAAAGTGAAGGTGTTTGGTGTTCCTTTTTTATCAAAATTAAAAAATTGACAATTTTTATAATCTTAAATGTGGAGCAAGCCCATAAAAGGCTAAGCCCTGCCCCCTTTTGCGCTGGATACGCCTACGATTAAGTAACACCTTAAGTAGTGGAGAGAAATATAAGGGGTCATTGGATGATACCTTAACCCTAACAACTGGGAAACAAGAATCAAAAACTGGTTACAAATTAGAGTAAAAATTATTGACTGCAGTTCTTACGTTCAGTTCATTGATCACTGGCGACCAATCAATGTTCTCGA
>JAOBYE010359758.1:0-14783 GCA_025403585.1 Parazoanthus swiftii
AGAGAGAGGGGGGAGGGGGGGGGGGGGGGTGCAAAAAAAGTACGGTTAGGTCCTAACAATATCCATACTCTATGTATGCAGTCTTCTGAATTCCAATAAAAAGCCAAAAAGTTTCGTGAGTATCTTAAACTGGGACTCTTAAAGGCCCAGTTTATATGGGACAAACGCACTTATCGCTTTTTTGTAGTCGTTCCGATTTACGGAAAGCACCAGCTCTTACGGCTACACCTATTTGGGCTTCTTCATCGTTTTCATTGAACCTGAAAATGCGCACTTTTTTTGGCCAATGGGGGTTGGGGGAAGGAACGTACGTACCCCATGTGTACGGGCCTGATGGGATCCACCAGTTTATCACCTGCCGTGTTGCAAGTACAGCTTGAACAGCCCTTGCACAGGAGTTTATCTTTAGTTATTGAAAAATACCCTAGGTGCTTCTTTCTGTCTGCACCTTTTTGTAACTTGTCACGACACAACGCGCAGCTGCTTCGCTCTACTTTACCACTTTGACGTTTAATATAAAACAGTCAAAGCCTTTTTAAACAAGGCTCACTATTATCATAATTTGGGACAATTCTGCCTAAATTCGTGATTTTGTACACAGACAACAAAAATAACTTAAACCAAAATTAGCAAAAATGACCATTAATGGAAACAAAAGAAGGCCTTTGCGATTGTTAAACCAATTACGTTTAGCGAATTAAAATCCGATTTTGAATTGTCTGAATGCAAAAATTGAAAAAGGGACGTCTCAACTGATAGTTGCCACGACAACAGCTTAAATGGTATTGCTTTCAAATAATTGCGAACACCTTTGCTTTAAAGTTTGACAAAAAGTTACCAAATATTTGGTGTTATTGCCTTTATTAAATAAGGATAAATTGTGTAAAAACCAAGTTGTGGAATTTACGGATTGAGAGTTGTATTGTGAAAGATAACTCTGTAATAACTGTTACCACCCTCTGATCAAACAACACATAAAGTGTTGCTTATAAAACATTATTGGCAACGGCAAAAGGGTAAACACGCTTGAGGGCTGATTAAACCTTATGGTGTTTCCTAAAACAAGACTAGGTATTGTTATTAAATTCACGTTATAATACTTGACGTACAAGACAAGCCCCAAGGGTTACAGAGATCTAGCACCATTTATAAGTTAAACGGAAAACGGCAGAAAGAAAAATAAGAAAGAAAATTATATGCAGTAACGTTTACTAAGACTACATAGCATTCCCTACCTTTGCTTAAGGACTGAAAAAAGAAGTTTTAGACAAAGAAAATGAACTGTTATGCAGTCTAGACCAACAGAAAATCTAGTTGCAAGATCGTTCTTGCCTTTTCTACGATAAGTCAGGTGCTAGATTTTGCTTATGTTGATCTAGGAAATAACTCGGCCTACCCTTTGTTCTATTACTTCTGGGAAGATGTTATTACAGGGAGACGTTAAAACATAGCAAGCTAACTAATGCACGCATTCGTGTTTTTGTAGTCAAAAACGCATGGGTTGCAAGCAGGCATATTCAAAACAGTCTGCTCTGATGAAGGGCTTACGCTCGAAACATCAGTTTTCCAACAATCCTCACGGCTAAAAACATACCTCCCTTAATATTATCCATAACCCATCATCCGTCTACTTATTAACGCAGAGGAAAAATTTCTCTCCAAACTAGTCTTCCTTGTTTGATATAGAATGGGACCTTGTCCAATTTGTAGCAGTAATCATACTATTTTGAGTTCAGTTTGAAAATAGTTTGCACGAGAGTGTTTTTCAAAGTTCGTCAAAATTGAGTGAACCCGGAGGGCTGAAAAACACTCTCTCCCCCCCCCCTCGAGTGTTCATGTGGCTTTTTTTTCTTAAAGGTTTCTAGGGTTAAACAGTACGAACAACTCTACAATTGATTAAAACATCCGCTACTCGCTCTGACAAAATCTGCAGAAAAGGAAACTGTCGACTTGGGCGCGCGCGAGCAAACATTTTCCCGCCACTTGGGCAACGCACGCCATTGCCTGGTCGCTTAGTTTTTAGCCTTTTTGTTCGATACTGCTCTATTCAGTGCGACTCTCTTGATTATTTTTTTCATGTATAAGATTAACAAGTAATCATGCTATTTCTTGTTTATTTTGGGTTTAATTTGCATTTGAGTGCTTTTCAAGGTTTTCATTATGCGTTAGGCCTTCGGGCTTATGCAATTTTGACGAACTTTGAAAAACACTCTCGTGCAAACTAATTCCAAACTGAACCGACTCGAAACAGTTTAATTACTGCTACAAATTAGACTCGGCCCTTTCGATAACTTATACTAATTTTAGCAGCTTTGGAACTAAACTTAGGAAATTAGGATCTATTAAGATCCTATCAATGTTTGTCTTTAAGCAGTTTGCTTTTGAGTGCTCAGTTTTTGGCAACCAACGAACAGGAATGACTCTCTTCATGACTTGTAAAGGACTTACATGGAACGTGAAAATTGTTTTATTATCTAGCTTCTCTTGGTTTGCAATTACCTTAGTTTGTTTGTGGATACCTGCTCTTATTGCACAGAACACTTCTTTAAGGTGAACGCTGGGAGGTTATATTCGGTTAAAGTTGTTGACCGCTCCTCTTTTCGACTTTTTGCTGAGTCTGGTCCTTGGGCTTTCTAAACAGAGCACTTTTAAAGTCGTCTTAGCGGCAACGAGTACTGATAGAATGTCACACTGAGTAAGACGTGACGCAAAACGTCAACGACGTGTCGCGCTAACTACGCAAAGTGTGACGTTAAACAGCAACGAAAGCATTAACCCTATTCCGCCTGGGGGGAAGAGAGGCTCTTGATGCCCGCGCCAACTTCAAGTTGCTCGCAGTTGCAAACAATTTAAAATAATCGTTCCATATCGTGGGACTTTTTCTCAAATTTATTTAGCAATTTAGTGATGTGGTAGAGTTTAGGTTGTGGGGTCGGATGTTGCTATGGCAACAATATTTTGAAGTGTTTGTTTTGTTGAAATTTGAAAATCTTGCTTTATTTTTAGGTTTAATCGGATTGTGCTGCTTGGGAACAAGTATTTTGTTAACCTTTAACACTATTGCTTTGAAAAATATGATATCTCAGACTTATATCAGTCAATATGTGACGTCACTGATGACGTCATACATATTTAATTAAAATTTGCAGGAATTCCAATCCGGTTTTTGTTTGTTTTATATAATTTAGACCCTATCTACTGAAATAGCTTTAAAATATAGGCAAATTTGACTACAAATAGCATGAAAAAAATATCTCCCCTCCCCCATTTTCTCGTTTCTTCAGATATATGTCGAGTTTCGTATTTATTTTGATGATTTCAAGACATTTATTTAATTCCTCACTCCAGAAATGAAAGTGGGACTGAAACGGTTTACCCAAACGGTCCCAGAAAGCAATGCTACAAATGCTACTGTTACAAAAACGAACAATACACAATCATTAGCGGGTGCAAACCGTGATGAGATTCGGACTATTAATTTACCTTAGCGTATTGTTTTTTAGGTGAGACAAAGTCACACGCATTGTGCAAAAACATTAGTATTCGGAAAATTGTTAATGATGAATTGTCTAAACACTCGTTTGAGCACTGCATTCTGGGACCGTTTGGGTAGACGGAACCAGTCTTTTGTAGTTTCAAAAGTGATCAATTGGAATGGGCTTAAATCCAACTTTGCTATTTTGAGGCATTGATCAAGTGTTTAAACCAAACGTTTTTGGCTGTGCATGCTTTCTAAGCGTTTTGTGGAAAAATGATGTCATCATGACATCATATTGATTTGTAACCTAATGCAATCAGTCAGGTATTATAGTTCTATCTAACCTCCAAGTTTCATGACAATAGCGTCAATACTACATTTACTGTCAGTAAACTTAAGCATCTATGAAATACGTTAAGTTTAATTTTTAATCATCGAGCCGGATAAAAATGCAATAAGTATTCAGCACGGTCTAAACCGGTATTTCTTTCACAGAATCATCCGCTCTTCATTGAATCGTAGACGCCTAATATCATTGTTTTTTGCGTCTTTGATTGGCTATGCATTTTGCATCAACATTCAACTCGACTCCTATCGTCCCTTGATAAAGATTTTGTTCAAAATAGTTGCTATATTTTGCCACAATAGTCGCAAGACCCCGTAAAATGCTTTGACGAGTTCGCATTCGGTGCGTGTACTTAGCGAAACATATGCTACTCTGAAGCTCCTCACATGACTACGCAGGTTCGATCGCAAGAGCACAATAAAAGGCATGAATCAAATGGTCATAAGCAACAACTGAACTAAGGTTGTACACAAAAAGAAAACAGATCGAGTTAAAATGGTCGTTCAACTGCACCTCAAAGAGTTTAACGAAGAACTTGTATAGATTCTTTCTCGCATATGTATTAATCCTTGCACTCGAAATAGCTATCTCCTTTTCCAATTATGAACTGTTAATTTCAATGTTTCGATAATCATCCAAGAATACTAGTTGTTTCAACTCGTCCTGCTCATCGTGCATATCTTCAAAGAATTATTAAACATCGAGTCCATTTCCGACCTAGCCAGATCATCTTAACTAAACTAAGCTTACTAGAGAAACACTTTACTTTTACAACATTATAAAAATTATGTCAGTTGTATTAAAAAACCAGCGAAATTCTTTACGCTAAAACACTCTTTGCATGCCAAGTTCATTGAATTAGAAGCTTTTTCTCAAAAGCAGCACGTCTTTCCGTTGTGTGGCAACAGATAATGTAAGTAGCAAACGAAACGGCCTCGACAACTGACGACATTTCGACCGCACAGGAAAGATAAGTTTAAACAGCCGGTGAACTTGGATGGCCATCAAAACAACAAAGTTAACAATTAATGACTGAAAAGGAGATAAATATTTTTTTTTAAAAAAACACATGTGGACAAGATTGGATGCAAGTTCATTGATAAACTCTTCGAGGAGAAGTGCGGGGGCCATTTCGACCTTGTTTTGTTATTGTGTGCGAGCCGAGTTGGCCGTAGCTACGGTAAGCTTGATTCTCGAATCGTTAAACTATTTTTTTTTTCGTCAAGTTTGATCGCGAATTGTATTAGAAAAACAAGTCATAATATATGTGATACTGTTTTCCCAAACCCCTGTGCCTCTTGCCTTTTGTTATACCTTTGATCGATTTTCTACGTCATTCTATCGATCTTTGCGTGGTTCTTGGGGGAGCCTTACATCATTAACGAAATGCATCTCTCCAATTTCTTCAACAGAAGACTTGCAGCGACTCCATAGTTATAGAATCTTCGATAGCAACATTTGAATTTTGAAAAATTTGAAATAAGGCAACGCTGGGAAAGGTCTCAGGTTGGGCGATGCAAACAATCAACATTTCAGTTGGAGCTGCAAGTGTTGATTTGAGATCTCGGAACTGTCCTAAATATGGCTGGATAAACATAAATTTCATATTAACTCCTTATTAAGCTGAAACTGTTCGGGACTGAAAGCATACGCCTTGTCATTCGTCATCAACTCTTAGGCCTCTTAAAGTGGTTTGGTCCTTTTGGACAAACACGGGGGAGTGGGGACTCGGATCCCTGATTTTCAAAATGGCTACACTCGGTAATGGTATTTAAAAGCTGGCCATTCGGCATGCAAGCAGCTTGTTAAATCATTTCCATGAAAACAATAAGATTTTAAGTGAGAACTGTGCTACTATGGCAGCAATAAATGGACATGACATGACATGACTTCGGTCTTTGGTTTTTCAAAAATTCTGTTTTAGCAAAATTGTAGCAAGTTTTCTTGAATGTAATAGAGATTATGTAGTTATAGGCTCAAACCTGAAAATCTTCAAGAAGAAATTCGCAAAGAAAGGAAAAGAATTACTTTATAAAATTTACTTGTTGTGCTACGTATTCAATCACAAGTAATCTCAGTTACTCAAAATCAGGTGTGTCGGTAAAAGCTGCTGCTTATTAAAGTACCAAAAACTGACGTGAATGGGTTCTTAAGTTTACAGAACAAAAACCTATTTTGTAACTTGTTTCATTTGCTGGTTTTCACTAAATCTCTAAGGAGTCAAACGACAAAGGACATGGCGGCCATGTTGATGTCCCAAACAAAAGAAAATAACTACAACTCTATTGTAAAAGGGCATCCAACCAAGAACATTATAAATTTGAATAAAATCAATTAACTGGTCAACGAGAGACATTAGGGCACCACGTTTGCTGCATGTAAACTAGCGACTCAGGTTCGTTCCGTCGTTATCACTTCAAGCTTTGTCGACAATGGTGTTCAGAAATTCTCCAACCTAAGTTGCACCGACTGTAAATCCACCACACTTGCCCGACTGCTAAAGAATACTGAAATGTTTTGTTCCTTCAAATCGTCGACACGACCAGTATTTAAACAGAACTTGACCGTCTTTGGAATTGAACGGAACATTGGGCCTGATGGCCTGTCACCTGATCTTCATTACGAGATTTTGCCTTGAGACATTCAAAATATAAAGATTCTAGGTACTTCACAGACATATCGGCTTAAGGATACCTTTCCCCTGTTTCTTCAAAGCCCACACCGCTTGACGTTTTGACGGATTGTTGCTTGAAAGATAGATTTTTTTTAAAAAAAAAAAAAATGTTTTCTTTGTTATTAAAAGGTAATCAATGGGTCTTCGTCCAATTTGGGTAAAATCACTTGTCGTTTGGCCAAATTGAAAGAATTATCCTCGCCTCGGACAATTAACTTCAATCTGGCCAAACGACGCGTGATTTGTTTTTGTACTCAGCCCCATTCGATTACCTATACTGATTAAACTCGCATCGCACT
Organism: Parazoanthus swiftii; assembly: GCA_025403585.1. Lineage (NCBI taxonomy): Eukaryota > Metazoa > Cnidaria > Anthozoa > Zoantharia > Parazoanthidae > Parazoanthus > Parazoanthus swiftii. Next base: position 6,798 of record JAOBYE010359758.1, read on the forward strand.
AAAGGGGGCACAACCTTCGCGTGTTGTTGACACTCACTTAGTTTACATAGTTTATAAAGTATTTGTTTTCCTCTCTTAAGAACGTTGCATGGTGACTCACGTATATCCAGACCATCCTGTATACGAACTATAAACTATAGATATATAGTTTATAGATATATAGATATATAGCAGCAATATTATAAATCTATAAATCTATAGTTTATAGATTTATAGATATATAGCAGCAATATTATCAGTGTGATTTGTCTAGATGTGTTTCATCGAAATTGAATGAAGAGTGAAAATTGTGATAAAACTTAACAAAAGTTGCTTTGTTCCCGTATAACATGTTAGTAGCAATCAATATAGGGAATCCGTGTAACTCCTGTTGATTTTTGAGTAAAAATAAAGCTGAATGAGCTAGAAGACGCAATTGAAGCCTCTCCTCTTTCGTTCTCCTCTTCCCTCGATCAATGCAAACAGCCAATCAATGCGTTCAGCAAAGGAAATATAAGCAAGTAAAAGGTTGGTAGCAGTTTAACTTAAGTATGAATGATGGAGGGGGTAATTCAGACTAAATGTAGAGGAAAATAGAACCTCCGTGACAACAATCTGAAAGTGTGATTCATACTCTGTTCGCAAGCTGGTTCAACAAACTAGTCATACAATGGTAAGATTGCTTTTTGAAATTTAATAACAAATGAAATAAAATAAAAAATAAACTGAGTTGTCCAAAAAAGCAATGAAAGATGTTTAAACTTGCCACTAAAGTTGTTTTAAGCAACTGGAATCGACTGGAAAGAGATTTACTTTGCTTGCAAGCTGATTCAACTAGTCAGCAAAGAGAACGATTGCCTTTGAACTGGAAGAGATAAAACAAAGATAAGATTATGTGAAGCTGTAAAGAATTGTGTAACACCTTGGTTTTGCTCAGCTGTTTTGGTGCTTTAGAAGTGTCAAGCCGTTTTCTTTTAAAGTTTAAAATATAAATAACACAAACGAAAACATGTCTTTCAACATCACGGCAGCATTTCCAGATTCATTCAAATCTGCTTCAAACAACCTGATGCTTATGTGCAAAGCTGCACCAGCTGCAGTTTGTTAGTCGTTGGGTATCAAGTTTACTTGAGGACTAGGAATAAGCATCACTCTCTGGGAAGAAATTCTTCATACACTTGTTTCAATTGCAAGTCACAGGATGAAGTACTTTGTGATTCTTGCTCTCTGCCTTTGGCCATTTTGTAATGGAGAAGGTGTTCATCGGGCAGAAGGTGTGTTTCGTAGGTTTTTCATATCAAGTTATACTTTCAATCAGTAAGAAGTATATCATACTCCAGTTTCATATACATTTTCGTACCTTAATTCTTCAAGCACTAACTTGTTTTTCAATTGTGATAAAAGAGCCTCAAGCTGCGCACCTTTGCATTCAAAATTGCATAAAACCTGCGATTACCTGCGACAACACGCGAAAAAATACCAAACAGATTTGATCCATGCAGCTTTATTTTTCACGCATTGAAAGTTATATAACATGTTGTCGCAAAGGTGTGTGGGGCGGTTTACCATACTGTTTATCAAAAAACTGGAAACACGATCAAATGTGTTGGTGTGGATGCTAAATTTGTTAAATCAACGGGTTTTTTTTAAATCTTACTGATTTTCATTTTTATTCTATATACTATAGATCGAAATTCGCAGAAATGGTCTCGCAACTAAATTTTCCAAAGGACTAGATTGCATAACAGTCTATTTTTCTTACAAAACTTCTAATTTTCGATCCTCTAGAGAAGGTAGGGAAAATGTTTATTTAGTCTTAGCAAGCGTCATTACGAAGAGTTTTATGTCTAATTTTTAACCCTGCCGTTTGCCTATTCACAATAACATGTACGTGATGCCTAATTTCTCTAATATTTGAATAAGAACTGCGTCTGATTTCAGATAACTCGGACCTAAATAACTTGAGCCAAATTTCATTTCTCGCTTCAATTATTTTACACGAGTTTACACTTGATAGCTTAAACTCGCTATGGCTAGACGTTTTTGGTGTTGACCTTGAGTTTTAGTAAACGATGAAAACAAATAAACCAAATACAGAGTTACCTAATATCTCCCATTACCTATCTTTTCATTTCCTAGAAAATATTGGTCTTGATGATCCCAACGTATTTGAGGGCGATATGATTTTAACGCCCGGTCAACGCCTAGCAGCGATGACTGGAGGTGACGTCAGCAAAGTAGGTGGAGAAGGCAGAGGCTCGATACGAAAAAATCTGTGGAGAGGAGGAGTTCTAGTCTATGAGCTTGACCCTGCTATTGGTGAGCAGAAGTTTTTAGTTACAAACAAAATTATGAATTTTTAATGATACATCTCGTATTTATAACCAAAGTACAAATGTTTGCGCGCTCTGGGTTGCTGAGGTACATTCTTACAGGGCAGATATCAAGTATTATAATTCAACAACAGTTTTCATATTGAAATGCGCAATGCTAATGGCCAGAATCGATCACTTGATACACGCTGCATGGCAGGGCCACTATTTTCCCACACAACAGGGTCAATACGTGTTACCTAGCACTATTCGAGGGAGTATATTGAAACAGGCACATAAACGAAGCTCTATTTGTTGCAAGGCAGGACTGGCTCAAACCAGTGCAGTTAGTTAAAGAGGCCCTGTTTGTTACGCTCGGCAAAACTTTTGAATTCTTCTTCCTTTCTTATCAATTTAGCACAGTGAAAAAATCGCTCTACTTGCATAGATTATTGTTTATACTGTTAAAATCCCCTCCTTAATGTATAATCACAACTTGCTTAACAAAGGAATGTGAACATTAGTAACGGCAATTTTTTTTTCAGCAAGAGAATCTCGAGCAATGAATGCGATCAATGCTGCGATGAAACAGTGGAGTCAAAACACGTGCATTAAGTTTAAGAAGAGGCAAAATGAGCAGGCATACGCACGATTTCATATTGGAGCAGGGTAAGACGACAGTTCGTTTTTGCAAGATCATTTATCATTCTCAGGTATACTGGCACTGGGAGAAAGGAAAATGGCTAACAAGCTGTCTTGCATAGGCAAATTCCTAACCCTTAAGCGTAGGAACCCCCTAAGGATTTTCACACCTAAAATCTGAGGCTTTGGGGCAAATAAAATGAAATTTGCAGTACCTGTAATCCAATTAATGACAAATCTCTTGACTTTAATGGAATGACGTCATCATTCATAATTTATGCAAAATAAATTGTGCAAATAAAAGTTTGAGGCAAAAAAGGAAACTTTTTTTTAAAAAAACATTTCTATTTTCAATTATATAATTTTCTTTTTGATTATTTTCGTATCTGCGGCTTTAGCTACTGCTTTTAAGGGTTAAGTGCTTCAAATTTGGTTACCGTGCCCCGGAACGTCTGACAAAAACCCATCAAATTTACATATATCGGTTAAAATATCTTTTACTAGCCGAAAGATTACCTCTCTCGCCCTACTTCTCAAAACCTCCTTCTTTGGAATGGTTTCACACTTAACATATACCTATTTGATCAAAATGAAGCTTGTCTAAAAAAGATGTAAGGTTTCCTTAGCCCACAAGTCTAGAAAAGCGGAAATGCCATTTCCTGCTCTCTCGCTGGCCCTTGCAGGATAGTGTAGTATCCAGGAAAAAATCATTGGATGGAGGTCACTGGTAGATGATGCAGGCAATTTATGAAATATACGGTCTCTGTAATATTACCATTACTAATAATGTTTCCATTATCATTACCTTGCGCACTAACACCTCTATATTCGCTATTACCATTTCAATGACCTCTAGTATTATCATTACTAATGAGCATTATAGCTACCATTTGCCGTTGAATCATTACTATGAATGTTATCATAGCCAAGACCATTGCCACTACTATTTTACATTAAACAATAACCTTTACAAATACCAGCATTTTCGTTATCATTATCATTACCAATACCATTATCACTGGTATTGTTATTACAATATATTACCATTACCATATCCATGAGCATTACCACATTGCCTTATACCTCTAACATCTTGCTTAATACCACTAACATTTTGCTTTAAACCAATACCTTTACCCAACCAGTACCAGTGCCATTATCATCACAGTTACCATCACAGTTACGATTATGCTTGACACCATTACCATCACCTTACGTTTACGATTAGGATTGCCATTTCGCATTGCAACTTTACCATTACTGTTAACATTGCCTCCCAGGTGCACATCGTACGTGGGGATGACAGGCGGCCGCCAGATGATTTCTCTCGCCCGTGGATGCTGGTGGACTCACACTGTAGCACACGAGATTGGTCACGCCCTCGGGTTCTATCACGAACAATCGCGTCCAGATAGGGACGATTTCGTCAACATTTTTTGGAACAACATTATTCAAAGTAAGATTTCTTTCATTCAATTTACAAATTGTCTGTAAGTGGTTTAAGTGACTTGCAAACATCTATGTCATAAGTTTGCTCGTAATTTCGCAGTGTTTACTTCAGTTGGTATTGTTGTGTGTAAGCACATTACATTAACCTTTCGTAACTGCGCCTAATTTGACTTTGTGATGGGCGGAGGCTTACTTTCCAGAGTTTTCATAACAAACCAAGTAAGAAGTCAGTAGTTGTTAAACAAAGCATTAAATGTTATCATTTTGCTCTTTGATCTCAATAACAAGCTATAGTGATTCCGTTAGTGACTCACAGATGTCAGAGATCACCTCGAAAAACATATTAACTAATAAGTAACAGCTACTAAAAGAATTTTGAAAAATCAAGCAAACCCTTCATAAAATCTTAGAAAATAAAGGGTGGGGATTGCCAAACTCCCCTCCTGACCATTGAAGGGTTAAGGTCCTTATATGCAAGCCCGCTCCAAATGCTGAAATAAATTATGTCTAATAACCTTCGTATTTGGAAAACATATGGATTGGAATAATGTTGTTTGTTAGTCTTACTTTTTTCTTTTTTGCTTTATCTGAAACGTTTTTCATACCGTTTAAAACTGCCCTACACACTTGTGCGTGCGACGTTAGCTCAATCAATCTGCTACCTTGATGGTCCTGGACTCAATTCCTGGCTTGGCCACGGGGTCGAATATTTGGGTGACCTTCTTTCGCCACACCGTCCCAGGACAGGGACGTTAAGTCGTTGGTCCCCAAGATGGATGAAAAGACTCTCTGTGGAAATGCCGTCTGCGTAAAGTCATCATCACTATATTTATCATTATTAGTAATGATAACTAATTAATTATTGTTATTATAGTTATTTATAGGGCCACTCAAAACTCTTATAAATCTATATATACTCAGCTCTCATGACAGGTTTTAACGCAACATTGAAAATATATGACTGAATCAAGAGTTGGTTAAAATTTTGCTCTTTTTAGGGTACAAGTTTGCTTTCAACAAATACCCGAAGTCCACGATTGATTCCCTTGGTACTCCGTATGACTACGAAAGCGTCATGCATTACGAGTCACGTGCCTTCACAACCAATGGACAAACAACAATTGCTCCCAAAAATGGTGTAAGCAGAAATTATAAATTGTGACAAATATTCTTGTACAAACTTAAGATACTAAAAAATTAAAGGGTTAAAATCCACCAGAGAACAATTTTGAATATTTATTGTAAATTTTAAACTAACTTATACTTTCAAACAAATACTTTAAACTCAGAAGATCTTTGTTGTAGTTTTCAAGATTAAGCTGAAATCAGCTGGTACATTTACAAGTCCGGTGCATGCAAAATGTCCATTTGTATTGGTGCGAGCGTGTGTTAAGCACACAAAAGGGCTTTAAAAAATTTAAGGTTTTCAAATAGATTTGAAGGCGACGAACAATAATCTGAAGGAAAACTACCGAACTTCAATTTAGATTTCCTTACTGAAAACAATCCAGTCGATGAATAGCGGTTTGTAACCCTGAATGATACAGAAATGGACGAAACATTGAAAAACCGAAACGCCGAAAAAAAGACTACTAAGAGGCAGTGTTCTAAAAGAAATGGTTCATACTTTAGTTGTGCGTCTATCAGGTTAGGTAAGCACTTGGGAAGTTGAGAGAGCAGTCGAGAAGCTAAAGAAGCACTCGGCGTGCCTCGTGCCACTCAAAACGCTTCTCACGTGCTCTCCCAACTTTCCGCGTGCATCCATAACTCGATAGACGAACGCTAAGCATGGACCATTTCTTAATTAAATCTCCATCTATTGTTTTTTTTTGTACAAGAATGCTGTTTGGAATAAGTTAATATTTTGAAGAATTGTCGATGTTGTAATCCCTAGTCATTTGTATATTATTTTCGTACACCCTTACCAAACAAACTAGAACAAACTATAGCGTATGCAAAACTTGCAGATGTTTTAAACAATAAAGTCGTTTTGCGTTCACGGGTTTTCGTTTCAAGGCCAAATGAAAATGCCCTAAACTATCATTGTTTTCTGCTCACCATAACGTTTGTCTATTTCAGAGCACTAACCTTAGCAACAGACAGGGACCAACTGCTACTGACTACAAACAAATGAACCTGCTATACAAATGTAGCGGCGGCGGAGGAGGAGGGGGAGGAGGTGGAGGGGGAGGAGGAGGCGGCGGTGGGGGAGGTAAATACCTTTATTCCAATATAATAGTTTTTCCCTTCTTGCGTTTCCTACTGTATGCCGCAGTATGGTACTGTTTGAGAAGAATAGCAAAGCCTAAGATCTTTCCTTGCTAGCTCTGAAGTTTCTCTCGACCTGCCTTCAATCAAATCTTGCTTCAAACAGAGCCACACAGTAGACACAATATATCGATTGGGATGGTGATGTTGGAATCTAAAAGGAGTACGAGTGCAGTAAATTGAATCGTGCTTTGGATGCATTTGTCTTCAGACACACTGTCTGATAATCTGTTGTGGTTGATCTGTGACTCGTATTAAATTGGTTCAATTTGTCTTCAGACACACAGTCTGTTAATCTGCTGTGGCTGCAATTGATATGTGAATCTTGGTTTAATCCATCTGTCTTCAGACACCGGTCTGTTGATCTGTTGCGGTTGATCATCGACTCGTGATTGGTTCCGCTGTCTTCAGAAACACCGTCTGTTAGTCTGCTGTGCTTAATCTACGGTTTGTTACAGGTTTCATTGTCTTAAGACACACCGTCTGTTAGTCTATTGTGGTAGATATACGAACCATGTTTGGTTTCATTGTCTTCAAATACGCAGTCGACTTTCCTGTTTTGCTTGATTGACAGCAGACCAAAGTAAACTTCAGTGTGACAAAAGGTCGCGAAGCAATAAAAGTAATGATTGGATTTGCAGCCATTTCTTTCAGTTGTAGGAAAAGGGTGCCTTGCGAACCTGCGGGTCCAACTCGTCCCTACTCGCACGATGCATGAAAAGGACAGCCAATCTCTCCTGCAGAGAAAGTTTGGCTCACGATCTGCAATTAGGCTTGAATAAATTATGCTCGTAAAAGTAACATAATATGCTACTAGCAGTGCTCGAATTTTTCTGAAATTATGCCAAAAATTATGCTAGTTTTCTTAAATTATGCTAGTTTTAGCACAAAAGATAAAAATTATGCTAGCTAGTTTTTTGCCAAATTTGGTACAATTGCCGTAGTAATTGTGCTTATTTCTTTACTTACCAAGAAACAAGTAAATGGCAAATACCAGCTACATCCAAACATCACATTTATTCAAATTTAACATATTTCGGTATATAATATTCATGTTGCTGAATTGCAATTAAGTCAACATTATTTTAGGGAACTAGATAGTTTACATTATTTCATCAATGAAATATGAAGTGCAGAAAGCAAATCAACAACTACAACAGAAGTGCAGTAATAAGAAACTCTAAAATTTAACGAACAGCACAAACATCTAGCACAAACATCGTATTTTACATGATTCGTTTGTTAAAGCAATGGTTACTTCATGTAAAATATATGAGAAAATAGTTTATAGTCAACTCTGTCCTCGTCTCCTCGATCTCCTTATCGCTTAATGTAC
>JAOBYE010359869.1:0-11017 GCA_025403585.1 Parazoanthus swiftii
CCCCCCCTCCCCCATAAACGTTTCTCCAAAAGACCTAAACGTTTAAGGGTTAATTCTTTCAGCTTGCTGAGCTTGAGCAAGAGTTCAAGGAGTCCCAGAACAGATCCCACGACGTTCAGCACGAGAGGAATTTCGTCCAGTCTCAGTGTAACAAGCTACAGGCAGAGCGGGACGAGCTGCAGAAACGCTTGGCTGACGTCACTCAGGAACGAAACAGGCTGGAGAACCTTGTGGCAGAACTGCAGGACTTCAACAGGTACCACTGGCATGCTGGGAAGAGGTCATTGTGTTCTGTTTCCATACGCAGTGAAACCCTATCATATTACTACGTTCCAAGGCGTATCTTCTTGGCATACACAAAAAGGGCGCTAGTGCCTACTAGATTAAATCAGTGTTACATAAACACTGATTTAATCTAGTAGGCACTAAATCAGTGTTTATGTAAACAGATGCTTTAATTAATAGATTAACAGGTACCGTAAAATTTCTGTGAAGCCCCGGGAGACTTCTTGACATGAAGGGGGGAGGGGGGCTTTTTTCGAAATTGGATCCTGACAAGGGCAAAGTAGCGACTCTCGTCAATGAAAATGGAACCCGAACGCCGGAAACTTTGATTGTCCAAATTAGTGCATCTCTTGTTGTACAGAAGTGCATGAGTCCACTTCGCTGTCCGTAAGCATCACGAGCCTTATGTACCTCTGTCTAGTTCATACATACTTTTCTTTCCTGGGGGAGCCTTAATAAAACTTTTACGGTAAGCTCAATTAACGACTAAGCTACTAGACTTCGACAACTTCTTTATTGCTCCATCGGGATTTTTGTTTTTTGAAATATATTTTAATAACATTTTTAAAAGTAGAAGATGAGCGAAGAGGTAAGTGCTTCAAGCCGGGTGTTTCAGTAAATTGTTGGAGGGCACTTATTCAAGGAGAAGCTGTATTTGTTCTCGTCTGTTCTCTTAATCTTTGATCTGAGCATAGTTGTGCTTATCAAGGCTCTCTTTACTGTATTTTATTTCTTTTTCTCCTGTTATTGTTCTGTGTCAAATGAGTGACCAAACAATGTAAGTAAACTCGTATATATTGTTATCTTTGAGTTATACCTTGTAAATTTCTTATAACTTTTGTGCAACCTGTCCCAATCTACTTCACTTGAAGGTCTTTCTTGTAATGTTCCTTTTACAAGTCAAGCAATGCCTCTTATTTTTGTCTGCCTCTGCGGTTTCTTTCTTTTCAGTTGTTATACTTGTTGGTTACTGGTTGTTATTGATAATTCTATTCCTCTCTTGTCTGGTTATTCAGAAAGAGAACAGTTTCAGTTTGTAGACCTGAAACGTGATTTGCTTTTTCTGAGTGTCATTAAGATTTGCAATTTTTGTGCATTATACACTACTTTGTTGGTATAGATTGCATGTGCAGTTGTATTTCTGCATTTTTCTTGCTTTTCTTCTTTCTTCAATAGATGAAAATATTTTGCAGTTTCCCTGTTTGACTTTCATTTCTTTCCACATGGTCACACGTTGTTCTTTTCAGCTATTTGTACGCGTATATACGCGTTTGTTCTGAATAGTAGCTTAACACTCAGACTCTTTTGGACTCTCTTCTTTCTTCTCCCCTCTGTTCTGTTACTTCACAGGCCTGACACGAGTGGTGAGCCAAAGGAGGCCGAGTCGAAGCGTCGAGGGTTTTCGCTTGGAAGCTTTCAACGAAAACGTAACAAATGATTTAAAATTGAGCCCGCTGACTCATGGGAATTGTATGCATTGGTTCCCCGTGTGGCTGTGTGCGCAGTAACATTGTGGAATCTTTTCAAGACTAGACGAACGGAGCATTCTCTTCTCTCGCAGTTTGAACTGTGGATTCCGAACTGAAGGAGGATTGCTCAGTAGTCCAGTTTCGTATTCGTAGTTGCCGCTGATTACAATGACTACAGACTCGTTTTTACAGCGTTAGCCTCGACTTGATGTTCAGTATTCATAAATACCATTGTAGATACGAGCTATTAACAAGTCTGTGTATTGTTGGAGGCTCGGACTTCTAATCGTTCTAGCTGGTATTTCGCTGTATTCAACACCAAGTCGAGGCTCACGCTTTAGAAATGAGTCCATGGTTATTGCAGTCAGCGGTAACTGGGAATACAAAAGTGAACTGTTGCTTTGCTCGTTGGAGTGCAGTCGGCTTATGGCCTGTGTGCTTGTTATGAAGTCGAGTGGAAGGGATGTTTTGTCAACGAGTTTACTCTTCGGGCCTGAACTATGAGAACCCCTTCTTTCCTTTTCAAAGACTTTGACCTTTTTTATGAACTGGTGTAGCATATATCTATGGAACATTAAAATTGAGCTGGTGTAACTTGAGAAACTAGCCACGAGGGCAAATTTAAATTCAGGTACAACTGATATCTGAGAATGTCGTTATCTTTTAAGGGAATTAAACAAACCCATTCACTTGTAAAGGATTTGTTGTTCTATTATATTTGTTTTCTGTTTGTGTAGTAGCGAGTTACAAGATTTCAAGTTTTCTTTTTACTTGAGAATAGGTATCCATGATTTCAAAGAACTCGTTTTTCTCTTTAGTTTGCAGTTCGTTTGCTTGATTTTGTTCTGTGGCATCCTGCTGTACGAACATTGAAAAAACAAACAAATATAGTTCCTTTCAAAACAGCGATATTTTTAGACAGCTGATTTGTTGTTACAAGTTAAATGGACACACCTTTGATTGTTCTTTGGTAGACGCCTAACGTATCTCTACTCTTTAACACAGCCCTGGTTGCTTTGCACGGTTACATCTTTCGAGCATCTATTTTGCTTTTATCCCAGCACATCATTACACGCCTTCTGTGCAAGGGTTGCCGTTTATTGCTTCTCATAATGTCATGATAAAGTGCTTTTAGAATGTTTGTTTTGATTTACGTCTCTGATTTACTGCAGTGTGCTTACTTTGCTCTGGGCAGATCTGCGTTATTCTTCTGGAAAATGCGTTTCTTACGCTAAGTGATATGATGTGCTTAGTTTTCTAATGTTTTTCTGCTCTGTTTTGCACTGTTTCTGTTATTATTTTTCTCGTTGTTCTTCCATCTTGCATACAAAGCCATTCCGTTATTTTCCGTTCTTTTACTCTTTTCCTCCTTTACTACTTTTCTTTTACCGACTGTGCTCACGATTTACTCTTCTACTTGTTCAAATGTCAGTATTTGCTAAGTTTACTGTGAAGAGTTATTTTTCGGTGAAAACATGTATTAACGTGTCTTATTTTACTATATCATTGTAAATTCTGTGTTACCGTTAATGTTTTTTTTGTTGTAGAGCGTTCCCTTAAATGCAATGTTATTAACTATCTTAGCTATATCATTTGTAAACTTTGTTTGCCTTGGTTTAATTTTAGTAACCATTTGTTCGCTGCTGATGCTGATCATAATATTATTTTATCACAACACATTCTTCACTTTGTTAACAAGATGTTACGTGCGAAGTCCTTTTCTGATTGGGGCTTGTATTCAACATTTTACGAAGTGTTCTTCCTTCTGATGAAATTGAATTGGACTGCAATTACTCCTGCGCGATAATATCACATCTTGACGAACCTTTTTGGATTGTAAACAAAGACCATGCAGTTCTTCCAACTATTGTAAGAGCCAGTAAACAGCGTCTTGGTTTGCTGCCGCTGACTTTTCTATTTTTTATTTTATTTTTTTTTAATTTCGTGGTCGAGAAAATTGATATACATTCGTATATAGTTATCTATTTATTGAGCTGTCCCAGTTCGGCTTTTCGGGCAAATTTACACTAAATGTTTTAAAAGGCGATTAAAAAAGCAAGTGTATAGGTTCATAAAAGTTGAGCAAAGCTTAAGAACTGTTTTTAAATGTTATTAAGTAGAAAAGCTGTAACAAACAAACCTAGGAGATCGGATGTTTGAACTATTTCCAAACTGCAGCATTTCTTCTAAATGACTACTATTAGGTATTTACATTACAACGAGAATTTTGACAGACTTTTCACTGAGAAGCTTTTTTGAAAGGCGCATGAAGCCATTTTAGAAGAAAGATCACAACGAACTGGAAAAAATTGCGGGTCGGAGAACATTAAAAGGTTTCGTTATCAGTCGTCATGATTAAACGTTGGGCAGTGATCTCCTTTTTATCGCTGAGATATTTTGATCTGCGGTTGGACAAAATGTGAGTCAGCCTCGCCTTGATGGATCAGCAACAGCAGCGATCAACTCGGCCCCAGACCTCTACGTGTTTAAGTGGCCTCACTTCTTTGCAGGGACCACCTGAAGTTAGAAGAAGGATTTCACACCCTCAGATTAAAGGTAAAACAGGTTAAAAGCTAAAGGTTAAAGGTACAATAGGTTAAAGGTACAACAGTTGAATGCAATTTCCCTTTCAGTTTTTTTTAAATTCCGCAAAAAGCTCATCTTTTACTCCACATTCTTCGGGAAGCAAGAAAGTTCTCCCTTTACTTTCCCTTAACACAAAGAAAAGATAAATGCAATCGTCTGATTTACAAAAATGCTCAGGTTTGGACAGTGGTGCTGTCAGGGAAGTCAATGAGCTTTGGCTTTTTTGGACGTATATATTGTCTTCACTGTAGGTACAACAAGTACTTTGTTATTTGATCAATAAAATATCGTACACCGGGTAGAGTTGAGGCAGACCGTTAACGCGCTGTAAAGGACGCTGAAAACATGGATTTTTATTGAAGAAAGTTATTTGCACTCTTTTGGTTACATTTCTTTTGCCCTGTTACTTAGATTCTGCAGTCGTCCAAGTCATGAAAAACCTGGAAGGTCGAGCGATTTCAATATTGGAAAATCTGGAGTATCGGAATTGTTCATGGACATTGATGGAAACGTAGATCTGTTTGTCGACAAAGTTAATTCTTCATTGATTGCAAATAAATTCGTGATCTAGTGAATTTTGGGACATTTTTAGATTTGTTGGTTAGGAATTTTACAAGTTTCGTGGTATGATTAAGTGGGTGTGTATGAACCCCGTATCCAGTAAACTGACTGTCGAGCTGTTTTCCCGTTTCTTCCACACCTTAAGGTCGCCGAGCTTACTCGACAAAAGGACGATGCAGAAATGCAAGTTCCCACTCTAAAGGTCAGTTTGGCGTCCACAGTTTGCAGTAGTTTCACGACCTCTTATTTGTTAGAAACTCTAAGACCTTCAAGTAGCAGTTTCAAAATTGCAAACGTTTTAGGCACTTCATTCATCTTTGAAACTCTTTATTCATCCATGTCTTAGTAGGATCTTGAACTTGAAATATATCACGTGAATATTTTCGTGTTCTAAATTGTACCAGTTGTTGTTTGGGAATTTTTATTTGACTTAAGAACTTTCGATGCTGCATTTCTTGTGTCACACGCTGTTTTTTCTTAGCAGTATATCAATTAATGGTAACTCTCAGTTTAGTTTAAAGACATGCATGCATGCATGCACTGAGCAAGTTATGAGCGAATAATTCTGCGCGGGTTTTGTTATGTTGAATGCTAAAACAAAAAGAAGAACCTAAATGCTAAAACAAAACGAAGAAGGATTTATAGGTCTTTTCTTTTCTTTGTACTTTCAGGCTAAAACAGCATTACTCAAGCAGGCCTGCAAAGAAAAGGATGGGTTAATCGACAAGTTAAATAACGAGATTCAAGAGCTGCGGCACTCCATCGCTACTTCAACGCTTGACGACCTTTCCAAGATCCGTAGCTATGGTTACTCTTCTCCAGAGACATACGTCAGGTTCTCCAGGAAGAGTGAATTTGAAAGAGCCCTAAAACCAAGGTCCTCGGAGGTTGGTTAAATAGTGGCCTATTTTTGAGCTACAATTATTTAAAAGGGCAGTAGTGGACATAGTTATATCATAAAAAACTGGTTCTTTCCACGGCGGATAGGCCTTCTATTTGCACTATACCTGATAGCTTTCGTGCCTTCGTATAAACCATAGCGGATAAGCCTTTTGTTTACACTGTACCAGACAATTTTCGTGCCGTTGTAAAAACCGCAGCGGAAAGGCCCTCTGTTTACAATAAACCAGACAGCTTTCGTGCCTTTGTAAAAATCGCAGCGGAAAGGCCCTCTGTTTACAATAAACCAGACAGCTTTCGTGCCTTTGTAAAAACCGCAGCGGAAAGGCCCTCTGTTTACAATAAACCAGACAGCTTTCGTGCCTTTGTAAAAACCGCAGCGGAAAGGCCCTCTGTTTACAATAAACCAGACAGCTTTCGTGCCTTCGTAAAAACCGCAGCGGAAAGGCCCTCTTTTTACAATAAACCAGACAGCTTTCGTGCCTTTGTAAAAACCATGGCAGACAGGTCTTCTATTTGCCCTTTCGTGCCGATGTAAAGACCATAGCGGATAGGCCTTCTGTAAATGTTACCACACCATTCGTGCCATTTCAAGCATATCACAAAGGTTTTGTGCTGTGAAAAACTACTCATTTTTGTACTGCATAGCAACGACTTTGTATCGTTACAAAATCCAACTCGGTATCGTGTAGACGAGGACTTGAAGTGTATGAGTGTTCAGTTTTGATATCAGCATCACGAGCATCTCAATTCTGTTAATCCCTTTGATATTATTTTACTTTTCATTTCTCCAGGACTTAATCGAATCCAAGCTAAACGAAAAGGTGGGATCCTCGCCACGAGAACAGAAGAGGAAAAAAGTAAGCACTTTTTTTGTCAGAATATGTGGAAACCGTTCCAACAGTTAAGATGTTTATTAGTTTTTTTTGAGATTGCAGCAAAACGTATGAAAACTTGAAATACCAAGACAAAAAGTGATGTAAAATGCCTGCAATTCAAAGAACGAATCGCCTTAACATTAGTAACTGTGAGATTTTGTTGTGAGGTCAGCAAGTCAAAAATATGAAAGTAATGGAGTGCACACGATCTTTCGTAGTTCTGCACAAATCAACACAATTACTCAATCAATCATGGCGGCCTCAGCCGAGCAACACGCTAACTACTCAACTACTCAGATATCGAAGTTTATTTTATTTTTCCTTCTTTTTTATCCGATGAAATATATAAATAAATAAATACAAGTGAAAAAATATACAAAATATAGAGACTCAAGCATAATGGGCCCTATTTTTAGAAGAAGTACCGACCTGATTATTGATTTTACCTTTTTTCTCCAGAAGGGCTCTTCTCGTGGCTCACACGCACAGAAGCCGTATGTGGCCCTATTCGATTATAATCCCTACAAGTCCACCACCTCGGGCCATCCTGAGCTGGAGCTGACACTGAGAAAGGGAGATCATATGACCATATTTGGTGAGATGGACCTCAATGGGTACTTTGAGGCCGAGTTAAATGGTGTCAGGGGCCTAGTGCCAAGTTTATTTGTGGAGGAAGCGGATGACAATATTGCACGTCTGAGCAATGAAAGGGCCAAGAGCAAGGTACCAAGGGACTCTCCTACGGACCCTTATAGAGAGCCCTATTTTCCCTTCAACGACGTAAGCCCCCAGGTAGGTGATAAGCACGTTTTCTGTTTAAAAGATCAACAAAGTGATACGAAAAAACTGTGCTTGATCGTTTGTTTTATTGCCAAGACAACTACTGGTAAAATTACTGATGATGTCAGTAAGGATCATTTATGGTAGTGACTAAACATCGAACTGGTGTTTATGGGTTGTTTATGAGAAGAGAGTAATGATGACAGTGACAGTAACAGTGACGTCATCATCATCATCATCATTCGACTGCCAATGAGATCAGTAGCATTCTATCTTACCTCCTATTGCTATGATATTGACACTAGTAATATTATTGTTGATGATTGATATGGATGATGATATGGTGATGTTTATAAGCTTGATAACAGTGGTGCAATTGATGTGCAATACACGCATGAAGAGTTTCAGACTTCCGGCCCATATTCAAAAGGAAAATGAGCACTCATTAAGTCAGGCTATTGTGTCTGGTGGTGTTTAACAATGGTCTGACTTAATGAGTGCTCACTTTTCCTTTGAATTTGGACCGGAAGTCTGAAACTCTTGATGTGTGTATTGGTGATGGTGGTGTTAAAAATGGTTACAATAATGGAATGGTTTGCATTCAAGTGTACTTCTCTGTGTAGTCTCATATACGACCAAATTGACGCTAACGTTGTATACTACCCAAACTGTTTTGGAAATCAGATATAATGATATGAATGTGATAAGATAAAGTGCTCTACAAATATCCCAAGTAATACCTCCAGGGTGAAAGCCCTAGAAAGGAAGTGGGCCCACGCGGAGAAAGAGAAAAAGTCTCTGACCCCGGCGGGAGTCGAACCGGCCATGACCTCTGGAACAGATCACCGTTGCTGTACGACCTGAGCTAGTCTAGGCCAGATGGGAGCTGGTTGTTAGCAATTAAGATGGTAATGAAGCGGCAAATGAACACGTAAGTGAGGGGGTAACCAGTAAGGTTCGGCCGCTGAGCAGTAACAAACAGATATAATAATATGAAAGTGAAAAGATAAAGTGCTCTACAGACATCCCAAGTAAGGATCGATTTTTCCGTGTGGGCCCATTTCCGTTCTAGGAACTTCGTTCAGAAGGTATTACTTGGGATACTTGTAGAACACTTTATTTTATCGCATTCATATCATTATATCTGTTTGTTAGTGCTCAGCGGCCAAACCTTACTGTTTTGGAAAACGTTTGCGATTTCCACTTCCTTTTCTTCCAGGGCTACAAGCCGGATAACATGTCAAGCGGTCACAGTACGATGTCGGGAGGCTCGTCTTTCGCAGGGTCCGAGCCACAGAGGCAGTGCTTCGTGGCCCTATACGACTACAGCCCCTATCAATCATGCACCACGGGCCGACCTGAGCTTGAGTTAGCTTTCAAGAAAGGCGATATCCTTACTGTTATCGGCGATATGGATCCGAGTGGATATTACAAAGCAGAGATGAATGGTAAGAATTACTCAGGGACCCTTTTGGTGAAAATGAGACAAAACTTTATTCCCTGCTCAGAAATCGTAGCTTTATTCAGAGTTTGTGAATTGTTCAAAAAGGCAAGGAACTGAACAGACCCTGGTTTTCTGAGGTAAAGCATGTTTGCGATCGTCCCTCGGCGATGCGAAAACTAACCTTTGGCTTGCAAGGTACACTGTACCCGGTACAGGAACGACGCTTGCTCGGGTGACTTAAACGACTCAGTGGTGGTTGAAGATTCATCTTCGTCTTGCTCATCAACAGCTTTTGTTACAGTGTTGTTTTCCACTTCTAGCAACTGCTAGACATACCGTAAACTCGAAGCCAAAATATTTAAATTCATATTCACGTCTTTATTCGTTTTTCAATTGCTCACATCGTTGGTTTCAGATCTGTCAAAAACATCATCCTGGGCGTTACGTTTTTCGACAGATACTCCGAAACTAATTCTCCCATTCATAAAACGAACATAAGAAAAAGTGTTTTAAATCAGAAGGACGCAGTACATTTTAGGAAATCCGAATTTATTTTTTTTCTCGTGTCCTCACGGAAGCAATATTTTCTATTTTTCCTTCTCTCTAAAGGACGAACGGGACTTGTGCCATCGAACTTCGTTGAGGAAGTCGTTTCTTCGTCGTATCTTCAGTCGGTATGTATTGTTACCATTTCAAATGTGCACACACTGCTTGGTTTAATATTTGAAAGGCACTGAGATTTCCCTCTCCCTATTTTCAGATTGACTGAGATTTTTGAGATATTGTTCACTGTTGCTCTTTTGAGTTGTAAAACGTTTGAAATTCAATCTGATGTTACGTAACGCATTGTTTATATGAATTTCACTGCTAAGTATCCAAAGATTACAATACTATATATATATGGAGATTAAGTTAGATTGGTATGATAGTACTACTCATTTAGTATCCATAATAGTATTATTAGTTACACGTAAAATTGCTTTCTGTTTGCACTAATTTATCGGCATTCTTTTATCGAAGGTGTTTGGCGTTCTGAGGCCATCAGTTTATTTTTAGCATTAGGTTCTCTTTCCAACAAAGTCATGCCTATTTACTTTGGAATTGTCCTTCTTATTTCCAGTCAAGCACTAAAGCTCCGGAACAAATTCTCGGTAAGTTGGGGGCAGTGTACATCTAGGTTGGCAATTGAGAGTACTCTAAAACACATACTGCAAGTATTTCAAGGTAACAAAGAACAAACACGCATGTTCCCTCTGTTATGTATCTTTTCAAGAAAACAGCGTTGTTGGTTGTTTTCCCGAAACAATACAATGCTGTGGAAAGGGGGTTCCATGAAGGAGTTTTGTCGTATTAATGTTGCGTACTTCTGAAAGTTGTGCAGTTTTGAAGTTGCTAAAGGACACTTTCTTCGTCGTTTTATAGACGGAAACTGGGTTTAAATTACTGATAACATATATGATCCATAATTCCTGCATGGTGGTCAAATGGCAGCATTTGTGAGCCCAAAGCAGTGGAGATAGAGAATGGGGAATTTAATACGTTTATTGGTGCACTTTAGGTGAGAAATTATGAGATGATGAATAAATTAAACCGAAAATTTGAAATTTTTGGGTTTGTTGTGAGAAATGTTGTAAGAAACTCTATTTTCGTAAATGGATACTTAAGTCGCCATTATCCCCGCATCTATTCTATTGCCCTGTAGCTATGTGCCCGAGTTAATGCTCCTTCTGGTTAACTCCCGCTAATAATCTTCTCAATTTTCAGGCGTGTTGGATAATATTCAGGTTCCAAGGCGAAGAACAGGTAAACATCTTATTTTAATTATAAATATTTTTTTTAAAAACGATATATTTTTCTTCTTAAGTATTTTTGTATTAATTTGGTCTTATTCCTCGTTTTGCTAGGAAGAGAAATTGTACCCGCTCCCGTCATTCCAAATGCTTTACACAACGGATACCCCAATAATGACGTCACATATCGGACTCAGTTCCCCCAGGCAAGCCCCGTGCAGTATGGAACAGTGACCGTTAATGTTAAACCAGTGTCGTCTATCACGAGTTTGCCACGTGGTCAGCCAATTGTTGCCATCACAACAGCACAAGAGCCAGCATCAT
>JAOBYE010359980.1:0-11168 GCA_025403585.1 Parazoanthus swiftii
TTTCACATGTGAAATTATAAATTAACGCTGAAATTTCGCGCCAAAATTAAGGAGTAATTTGTCACCTGTGATATTAGATATTTAATCAACTGACGACTGGCGTCTCTTGTAAATGATGCAGTCTATACTTGACTGGGAAACTAGTTTTAGGGAAACTGGTCATTTCTGCGTTGGTGAATAAGCTATGAAACATGTAGATCGATAACCCAAAAGCTAATCAAGCGTACAGGGGCGAATTCAGGGGATAAGCCCGGGTCCGCCGTTTCGTCGGCAATTTTGGAAACACTACTAAAGAAAAATACCGAAAAACTGTGTTTTGGAGCCGGAGATGCTATTTCGACCCCCCTTTCAGAAAAAAGGGTTCGATCCCCTTTCCGAAATTCTTGATACGCCCTTGGCGTACAAAGGGCTTTCGGGACAAAATGTGCAAATTTTCCTTCCCCATGGCCACTTTCAGGCCTGATGCTAAAATTGAGACTTCTTTCCATGGCTGCAATATGTCTTCCATACCCAACTTACGGCACATCTTCGGTTTCGTCTAAAAACGACAGCCAGTTAAAGGCCGAAATGTTAAAATCTCTACTCAATTTCAGACCAAAACGACTCAAAAACCCTACTCTTTAACGCCGCTCATACCTACGCAGCTCATGTAAGATAGTACACCCCCCCTGACGGAACGACGCGTCTGAACAATGTCAGCGCCCGGTACGCCGAACAGATAGAGTCCGGCGCGCTTAGTTCCCGAAGCTCCTCTTAGCTCAGGGCCGTAGCAAGCCTTGGAAAACTGGGGGGGCATCGCCAAGAGCCGAAGGTGTGAGCCTTTAAGGGGGTTCCGGGGGCATGCTCCCCCGGGAAAGTTTGAAAATTAGTTTGTCTAAAAACGTGTTTCCTGGGTTTTAAACGCCATTTGAAACAAAATCAGAGTATCTAAAACTAGTAAGATTTGACAAGTTTTTCTCAAACTTGGAGCAATTTTCTGAGCTAGCTTGATACATTTGACACATTTGCTGGGGAAAAACTGGGGGGCACGGGCCCCCCCGGCCCTACCCCCTGCTACGGCCCTGTAGCTCGTTACCTAAACTCATCAGCGAAATAAACTAACAGCTGAAAACAGCGTATACACAAAGCAAGTTTACTTCTTCGACAAGAAATTTTTTTAAATATTTTTTTCAGTAGATGAGATACTTCTTGCAACTGTGAAGCAAATCAGAATAATTTATTTTCTTCTGAGCTTCGTCTGGAATAGCTCAAAAAGAAAACAGTTGATATCCACGACAGTTCTACAACCTCAAGCTTTTTGGTGCGCGTGCATTTCAGGTAGGTATAGCCCAGGGGCTATAGCCGTATCGGATTTGTGCAATCGTCTTCCACTGTCATTCAAGAACAACTCAAGCTTAGACATTTTCAAAAATACAATTAGAAACACTTCTTTTTAAGCAGTCGTTTTAGTTTCTTTAGTTTTTGTTCTATATAAGTTCTATCTGTAAACAGCGCCTTAGAAGCTCACAAAAGGCGCTATCGAAATATTTTATTGTTATTGTTACGTTTGAACGACCATTTTTCAAAGTCACAAAAACCATTTATAGATATTTACTGCAAGTTGTCCTTCGATTAAGTTGCCATCTCTGTTAAACGGCTGCGGCCGCCTTTGAGTGATCCCAAGATAGCATTTTTCCTTGATTAAGCGGTCATCTCAAACCATTTTTGTCATTTTTTTGGCCCGAGCGGCAAAGTCACTTTATAAAGCACTTTACATTTAATAGATTGCAACTTAACCCGCATTCACTGATCCAGTCATAATCAAATTCATAAAAACTGTCAGATTTTCATACAGCTGTTTCAAAAAAGGTTGTCGTATACTGGAACAGAAAGTAACTTTGGGTACAGTAGTGCCAGTAGTATTTGGTGGTAAATTATAACGAAAACAATCACAGTGATAACATGATGAGCCTCCACTTCACATTGTGCAAAGTCGATGGTAATAGCAATAAACTTATGTGTGATCCTTGAACCCCCATAGCTGCTTTTGGTTCCTCTATCGACTATTAACTATGAAAGATTTTTTGAAATAACTGTCACATACCCAACATGCAAGGCATAAAAGTGTGCTTCAATTGGGCACTCATTCCCCCTTTGTTTCCTTTACCAGTTTTGTTCTACAGCAAATAGTCTAATGAAAAGCGAAAAGAAACTTTTTATACGCTTGCCTTTTACGCCTTTTTTACCGAAGTTGGCCCCCTGGTGAAACGTATTTCCATTAGTTTGGAGAAATGTTTAACTGCATAAACTAACTGCAATCTGAACAAAAGGTTTTTTTAAATATGAGTCAAATGGATTCAAGGCTGTGCAAATCATATTAAATTTGACTCGTTTGAAATCGTGTTTTAGATTTCTCAATTGTTTGTGCGCTTTCTTTTAATGGAAGAAAAGGCGCACTTGGTGATGATGATTTGTTACTGGTTTGCCAATTATTTCAGCGACATTACAGTTGTCTGTGCAGTTTTAATTCGCCTTTGCTTCTTATTTTGGATAACGCTTGCGCATTTCATTTTGCAGTGTGCATGGGCATCTCATTTTGGTATGCGCCTGCGCATTTCATTTTTGGTAATGCCGAAGTATCTCATTTTGCTCATAGGTTTTTTTTTTATTATTGTCCCTTGATCGGGTAGCAAATCATAAAGAACAATTTCTTAATCGGTGGCTGAAAGCAAAAAAACATAACGTTGTTGGTAATTAAAATTGACCTGCTTGATTCTTCAAGGAACAATTCAAAACACCCAATACCCTCAGTGAGAAACTTTAAATTAGTCTTTACCAAATACTAGAACCCTATCGTAAATAACTCCACCCCCCTTACAGAACATGTGCTTGGTATCGTCTTCATTTTCAATCTGGACTGTACTTGTGCTTAAATAAAACACAGATTTGAGCTTCAATAACTTATAATTGCGATCTCATTTCAATGTACTCTGAGGTGAGAACGTTCACGTAAACAACTTTTTAATTATCTGTAAGAAGAATGTAAATCGTAACCTTGTAAGTTACAACATTTGTCCAGATGAAGTGTTGTGCTCATCAAGGAAGCGAGAAAAACACTTTTGCTAAATGATGATATCTTTGAGCAGCTACAGACCATCGGGATCACTTTGGGAAACAACTCGGGGTCAACCCAAAATAGTTTTTCACTACTAATTTGCAAATGTAAATATTGCTTGAGTGGCTAAACTTGAAAAATCACAATAAATTGGGCCCAACTGCTGGTCTCGAGGGACATTTGTATGAGATTATTGAAGCAAAAATTGTACGAATGATTGAACAACTGAGCCAAATCATAATGTTGTTATTATTACTATAAACAACTACAGTTTTTGCTTATCACCAACATTCTATGGCAACTAACTCCAAGCCGTTTATTTGTTGTGACATATTGGTACTCATTTAGAACATGTGCTGAGCATCGTTTTTAGTTTCCAACCTGAGTGATCACAATAGACCAATTTCGATATACTTAAAATCAGCCTGAAATAAAAGACATCAACACGAGGCTCTGGGGAATAAAGTCTTGAGTTTGTAGTAACAACAACAACAACAACAACAACATTAACAACAACAACAACAACAACAACAACAGTTCTTTATTTGCACAGTTCATTTTACAGATGTAGTAGGAAAAATAAAATAAAATTTGAAGAGAAAATAATTGCAAATGGAACAGTTAAATAACAGCTAGAGAATATGTGCGTAGTGGCCGAAGTAGCTAAAGCTTTCGTATCGGCCACTACCACATTAAAATAAACTATCGAAGGGAATTAGCATAAAGTTACGGTTCTGTTCTTTATTTACAGTTTTTTCCGGCTATACAACTAGTTCTTTCCATTAAATTGTTATTTACAAGTAGTGGGTCTTTTTCGAAAACTGATGGAATTATTTAAAAATAAAACAGATGGAATTTTAGTTTTAATATTTTTGATTCGGTAAACAAGGATGCAAGGTTGTATGGATCATCCCTCAATTTCGTGCTGATGTCTTTTGTTTCAGGCTGAAGTTTAGTATATCGAGATTTGTCTATTTCACTTTACTTAAACATAACTAAAAGAGAGAAGGAGAAGAGTAATTTTATTTTGTTATTTTCTGACGAAAGGGACTTAAATACAAATGTTTATTCGAGTTTGTAAGGAGGTTTTTAAAATCGTGGTGTTTTCTCATCGAGCACATATGCCCGTCGCACGTTGACATAAATTGTAAACAATGGAATTTCTTTTCTGACCATATTTGAAAATTATAGTCACAGATTCGTATTTTACTCGTAAAAAATCAAACTTTTTACCCTAGAAAAACTACGCTGGATAAAATACCACCATACATAAAATTTCTATACTATGTCTGTCTATGA
This sequence comes from Parazoanthus swiftii, assembly GCA_025403585.1. Taxonomy (NCBI): domain Eukaryota; kingdom Metazoa; phylum Cnidaria; class Anthozoa; order Zoantharia; family Parazoanthidae; genus Parazoanthus; species Parazoanthus swiftii. Next base: position 4,394 of record JAOBYE010359980.1, read on the forward strand.
CGTTCGGCAATTTCTTTACGAGTAAAGTCAAAATAATTCATCCCCCCTCCTCTTTCCCCCTCTTCCCCGAGAGGCAGACCCCAGACATCTGCCTCGGTAATGCGGATTTTTCGGCACTTAATGGACGTACTACTGAACTGCAAAGCTACAATCCCTCACGAGCCGATTTTTATGTCGGGAGGTTACATACTGTTTTGCGTGCAGGAAATTCGTTTGTGATTGCTGTTGGCAAATTTATAAATGCTTGATTTTCAAATGCCCTCAGTGACAAATCTTCTCGAAGTATCTCTGAAAATGTTCGGGAGGAAATGAAAAACTGCAATCTTCTTGCGTTCTTTTGAACGTGCGTATGTAAGTAAGAAAGTAACCGGCGGAAAAAGCGATGAAGAGCAACCGAGAAAAACCCTGGCAGTCTCGCGATAAAAGAAATGGCTGGTGTGCGATGGAATTTAGCCGAGGGGGACAAACGTTCTTGGATGTGCCTAGCTTCTTAGGCCAAAGTCGCCTCGCAAGTTTGAAGCCAGCGCAAGAATGAGTGGATACTATAAACAATGTTTAGTTCACTTGATGTGTCGTGGGCAAGCGCGAGAAACGGACTCTACCATGATCCACTTCCCCTTGTTACAGTCCGGCACGCGGTATAATAAAGAAAGCGGGCTCTGGGAACTAGATGTCGGAAAATGTAACGTAACACAACGTAAAAAAACACGAAAAGCCGATATAACGAATTTTTAAAACCGATTGTCTGTACGATTTTTCTTTGAGGACGCGACTGGGATCTAGCATTCTTTCACGGATTTTTAATGAAGTCGTGATGAGATCTTAGCAGCTCACGGATTTCGTGTTCTTTCATCTGTAAAATAGTTTCTTAGACAACATAACTACTAACACAATATGTCGTTGCGTGGTTTCGTATAAGTGCGAAGTACCGGCCCTATGCTGGCCACGTGGCAGAAGAGCTGCGTGTCCAGTTTTTTAGTCTGAGCTGCCACTAAAGTTGCCCAGGAGAACTGAAGATAATCTGGAATGTTTGGACCCTCAATCATTTTACACTTTAAGAAAGAAGATGCTTCTCAAAAGCAAACAATTCTCCATATGACTTCTTTCCTTTTTTTCATTTTTTATGCAAAAACCTTTTATATTATGGCTCGGCTGAGAACGTAAACACGACTGAAATTATAGGTCAGGATATTCAATAGTTCTCAAAAGGATTTACGTTTTTGACGAAATTAATAGTAAGGGATGTTTACACTGTCAGTGAGTTTAGTTTACAGCTATTTTAAAAAACGTTGCGCTAAAGGAACTATTTGAGCCCGTATTTTACCTGGCGTGTCATCCATTTCCCTGGATAAAGAAACCAACAAGAAAAAAACAAAAGAAACTTTGACAAATTAGACCAAGTCCAGCTCAGCAATTGGAGAAAATAGAAATTGGAGATCCTGTCATGACTTGCGATTCTGGACCTGATGCGCTTTTTTTTATAAATAGCTGGACTTCTGAATATTCTACTTCCTGATTTACACACAGTGATTCAACCCATATCGTCTTTTCAAAAAATAGAGTAACGATTTGAGAACAATTCCAAAAATCAAAAACGTTCAGTGCAAAAAGACAAATTATTTGTTGATGGTAACACATTTTACATGAAGTATTATTGTGCTCTGGTTCTTATATAAAAATTGTTGTACTCTCTCGGTCTCTCGGTCTTTCAGTCATTCAAGCTGAGAGACCGGCGAGGTTGAAAAACGTCCAAAATGCAAAACCCTCCACAAATATATTGTTGTCCTTCACTTCGAAAAAAACTGGTGGAAAGACCGCTAGTCTAACACTAGTGTGAGATGGCCACCAAAATGCCGGTTGGGACGCGCTGAGAACACACACGTAACTTCTTCCTGCACGTGCATTTTCAGGCCGTAGGCAGGAACTGTTTTGTTGGGGGAGTGCAAGTTTCGTAAACTTGGACTCTTACAAGCCAAGTTTATGGGACAATCATACTTATGGCTTTTTTTTTCGGTAGCGCCAACCTCTTCGGCCTTACTAAACTTCCAAGTGCGGACCTTTTTTGGCCCTTGAGGGCGGCGGGGGGGGGGTGCGTACGCACCTCGTGAACCCCCCTGCCTACGGACCTTTATATTTTGAGAATATAAGTATTAACAACTACAATACATAAATTGCAAGAGGAAGTACAGCTTCACACTATAGTCTAAAGAACAAACTGACACGCAGAGCCGAACGCTCTGTTTGAGCTACATGTACCTTGGGTTTGAAATACGGGGCAATACGTTAGTCGTTAGATATGTTGCACAAAAACGATTATGAAACAAAAGGTCGTTGGACAATGCAAACTATTTTTAATGCAAAATACAGAATCATTCTGATTGGCAAATACAAGGACAATGACAGGCCCGTAGGCAGGATTTTTGTTGGGGGGGTACAAATATCGTAAACTTGGATTCTTAAATGACAAGTTTATGGGACAAACACACTTATGGCCGTTTTTTTAGTCGTTTCGATTTACGGTAGTACCTAATGCTACGAAAAACCTATTTGGACTTCTTCGTCGTCTTATTAAAACTCCAAATGCGGACCTTTTTGGGTCCGTAGGGGGGGTGCGTACGCACCCCGCGCACCCCCCTGCCTACGGGCCTGAATGACCATAATTAAGCATTTCCAAAAGGAACGCTTTTTTAAAATAACTTTAAGTTAACTATTGAGATCCTCCAAAAAATTAAGGCTTTGTTGTAGAAAGTGGAGTATGCTTGGAAACGTGGTAATGGAAATTAAGATCTAAGAATTCATTCGCTACTTCAGTTTTGTAACGTGTTTGAATGATTTGAATAGGACAAAGATGACTAAGATAAAAATGCATTCTTTTAGCCTGGTTTTGTCGATAGGGAGAAAAACAAAAAGCTCGACTTTATCTGAAAACTCTGTTGTCAAATTTTACCGTCTGCTCCAGATCATTCACCTCAGAAATATAGAATTTAGTAACAGACAAGTATATTGGTGCACATTATCAATTCATAATATTTTTTTGTCCAACGATTGCATCAGAAAATAAACAAGGGTACGGATGACCGCGCATTGAAAACTGATCACTTTATTGATCATGATTTGAATATATTACGAGTGTATATAAACACTATCTGATATATAAGTTACCCCACAGAACTGTGCTAGACTTGAAAACAGTGAGATCTGTGAATATTCTCTCAACTGAGCAAACCCAAGTAAGTTAATGCTTAAGAAGTACGAAAATAACGTAAGTAGTAACAACTTTTTATGGGACAATTCAAAATCCAAGTGGAAGGAAAGTAAGCGCGTGCAATCTTGAAAAACAACTACTTTTCTCTTTTTCATTTCTCGTATTATTACTACGCCCGTAAGTCTTTTTTAAAAATACTGTACTGCAAACTTTCAAAATGCCCACAAAAGTTTTAGTCTAAGAGCTGCTGTCTGATTTTTTTTTTAGAAAAAAACATTTCCTTCAATCAGGAGCAGTGGATCAACAAACAGCTGACCAATCAACGGCTTCAATCTGACCACAACAAGTACGCGTCACTTCACGAGACCGATAGAAGGCCGATTATATAGATTCGTCTGTGCTGTGATTGTGCTAAAGACTTTTGATCTCAATATTTGAATATGGCAGAAGAGAAAAAGACGGTTGTTTTGGCGTATAGTGGTGGACTTGATACATCCTGTATTCTCGTTTGGCTGAAGGAACAGGGATACGATGTCATCTGTTATCTTGTAAGTAGTAGACTAGCAGACAGTGTTTTAAAATCTTCTTTCGTTTTAAATGAGCTGGAAGACTGAGCTTTATAACATAATGTTCATCTGCTATAAAGGGATCAATTTGGAGTATATTCATTCCGTATAACAGAGTTGAGAGATTCGCACCAGGAACTCAGCTTCGATCAGCTAACCTTAACTTCTATAATTTTCGAAGTCTCAACTCAATGGCGTTAAAATATTTCCGAAGAAAGCCGCACTGTTACTGACACTACTCACGGAATACGGGTACACAACATGTATACTTGCTGCACAGTTCACTTGCACGAAATTTGTTTATCATACTGTTGGTGAAAGTTTTCAAACCGTTCTTCAGTGTAAAGGTATTCTTTGACTGATGTAGTCGCTGAGAGAACTGTTTTATCTGTTGGTATTTGCTGTTTGAGTTTCTCCACGTGGCACAAAATCGTTGCATGTTTATTTATATAAGAAGGGTTTAGCACCAGTCTAATACAGCGTGGTGAGAACGATTTTATTAAATATTATTCAAACGACCCTTTTTGTATATATTTGCGTTTGTAGGCAGATGTTGGGCAGGAAGAAGATTTTGAAGCTGCCAGAGCGAAAGCCACCAAATTGGGGGCGAAAAAGGTTTGACCACAATTTTTTTTATGTTAACCGCTTTTAATATGCAGCCGATCTTATCTGTCACGTTGGTGATACTGTGTTATATGAGACTCGCATTTTCGTAGTTCACACTTGAGGGCACTGATTAGTTACTTAGTGACAAGCTCGGTATTAAGAGCGAGTGGGTGTGAAACAGGCGTAGACATATATACTGTATTTAAGCCATCATCCCATTTATAAATATTGGGTTTTCTTGTAGAAACTGCTTCTTCGTATGTCTTTTGGTCCTTATTTTCCCCGATTCTAAAATCGCGTTCTTTCGTGGTTATTTTGGCATATCGCAAAGGAAATCCGGTAAACGGGAAGTTATAAAATTTTTGACCTTGATGATATTGATTGTAGTAGAATTAATACAAGTTTGCAGATATAAGGGAAGGACCATTAGATATTTGAGAGGGGGGGGGGATTGGGCAATTTTTTCTCCATGATTTTTTTCAAGCCAAGACTTTTGTCAGATATTGTGTTTGCCAATCAGGGCATTTTTTTACTGGAATTCATCTGCAGTATAATTTTTTTTATTATGGAATCTTTGCTCGGATTTTTTTTTTTTGGTATTTGTCCCCCCCTCCTTAAATATCTAATGGTCGGACCCTAAGTACTAAGTACTTTATGTGAAACTTCCCCTGGGGGTGAGGATATTCCCATAAACCTGGGCCTGGTTGTTCGAAACCCACTTAGTGCTAATCCTGGGTTAACTCTACAGGTTTAACTGGGAGCCTACCAAGGATTGGTACTAAACGAACTTTGAACAATGGGCCCCAGTATTTTATAAACTGCAGGGACATTGTTTTATTAAGAGTTTTAAAACCCAGTATTAGTACTATGTAATTTGGTAATATTTAGTATATAATTTTACTTTTCAGAACATTCTGTTTTTACTGTGTGTGCTATGTACTAGACAAGTAATAATTTGTTTTGCTTGCAGGTTTTCATAGAAGACCTCAAGGACCAGTTTGTGAAAGAATTTGTGTACCCAACCATTCAGGCAAATGCCATTTATGAAGACCGTTACCTCATGGGCACTGGTATGTTAGGAATCATGTGGTTAGATTTATTATGTTTGCACCTAATTCAACAAAAGTTGGGTTCACTGATATTTAGCATGACCAAATTAATTTTATAGCTATTTAAGTGAATTGCTATAAAAATGTTCTCATGGTCAGTCAGCACATCAATAAGATTCATGTTTATAAATTATGTGTTTTGTGTTTTTGCAAAGCAACCGTTCTCAAATTTTGATGACAGATGTATTTTTTCTTTTTTTGAAAAAAAATGATAAGTCTGTTAAACATGCAAGGTAATAATGTGAGGTACAGAACCTTTTATTACTTACTGATAAAAGCTGTTCTAGAAAAGACAGTGAATGATAACAAAGGTAACTAGTATTGAAAATATTATTTATTTAACATAATTTTATAGTAGTTATGCTAAAACAGTTAGCATAACTTTAGATTTAAGGAAGGTAATTAAGACAAGTGTAATCAGCTTTGCTACCGGTACTGTACTGTAGTTATTTATTAAGCTTAATGTAATTTATTCACTAGCCATTGCACGGCCATGTATTGCACGAAGACAAGTTGAGATAGCAAAGCAAGAGGGAGCCAAATTCCTGTCTCATGGTGCTACAGGAAAGGTGAGATAGAGGGGAGAGGGTGTGACCTACTTGTCGCATAGTTTTTAATTTTTGAGCAGCTTCAGAAGGGGACAGAAGTCAGTGCCTCATGAAGGCATAAACAAAGAGGGGGAGGAAGTGACACACCTGACTTTTAGACTTTTATTTCAAAGGATACTAAACAATGTAACATTCTGATGTCTAGTTGACCCGCAGTTGACCTGTCTAATGGTGTCACAGACTAAGATGGGTAGGAAAGGGTGTGACACACCTGTCTAATGGTGTCACAGACTAGGGGGGGAGGGAAGGGTGTAACATACCTGTCTAATGGTGCCACAGACATGGAGGGGGAGGGAAGGGCCTGACACGCCTGTCTTATGATGGTATGGACAAGGAGGTGATTAAATTGAAGGCTGTAAGATACATGTCTTGTGGTGCTGTAAACTAAGAGGGGGATCGAAGAGTGTGACGTACCTGTTTCATGGTGCCACAGACTAGGAGGGGGATGGGTGTGACACACCTGTCTAATGGAGCCACAGACAAGGAGGGGGAGGGAAGGGTGTGGCATGCCTGTCTCATGATGGTACAGACAAGGAAGTGATTGAAGGCTATAAGATACATGTCTCACAGTGCTATAGACTAGGAGGGGGAGGGAAGGGTGTGGCACGCCTGTCTCATGATGGTACAGACAAGGAGGTGATTGAAGGCTGTAAGATACATGTCTCATAGTGCTATAGACTA